>JALLBB010000358.1:0-17725 GCA_036939735.1 Discostella stelligera | reverse complement strand
TAGACAATTTTGAGTCAGATCCTCTTGATTTTAGTTGTGTGCGTGTAAGAAAATGACTCGGACAAATTAGGGAGCAAACTCGTACCTGGGTCCCCTGGTACAAACCTACATACGATGTCATGGGTCCTCATCCAATCCAAGTTCACAAGTTGTGCGAAATCAAACGCAACTACTAGAGAGTCTACCAAGGAGAACGGCGCTGAATGAGTATGAAACTTACTCTCCTAATGATCTGCTCACTCTGCTCCAACGCCGCGGCGTTTGCCACCAATTCAGCCGTGATGGCGGGAGGCATGGTCGTCGTCGCGTTTGGAAGAGGTGGAGGTTGCGGCGGCTTCGGCAGACGAGCGGGGTCGTCGTCGCCGTCGTCATCGTTTGGGTTGGGATTATTCGCTCGTGGTGGAAAGCAGCGATGTGCGTCTGCCGCTGCCAGCAATCTACCATTGCCATCATCATCACCTTGTGCTGCCGTAGCTAGAACTAGAAGCGAAGCCAAAACAACAGCAACAACGCGCTGGATGCTGCGTCGATCATCTTCCCTCGACAACGATATTTACCACGATGATGCCTCTTCAACAACGACAACAACAAAGTCATCACCACCCATCATCCATGACGGGTACATCGCCTTCCGTTTGGCGCGACGATCCGACATTCAACAAATCCAAAATTGCAATCTGGCCACGCTGCCGGAGAATTACAATGCCAATTTTTACGTCAACCACATGCGCACTTGGCCCGAATTATCACTCGTGGCGGAACACATACCCGAGGGATACGAATTCAGCGGGGAAGAAGAAGGAATGCTAGCAGCAGCGAACAACAGCGAGAGAATCACGCCTCTGAGCGACTATATTCGTCGTGGACGGAAACAACAACAACAACAACAACAACAACAACAACAAGGATTGGATAATCATGCAGGTAGTGGACCACAAAAGAAGGAAATCGTGGGATATATATTGGGAAAGATTGAAGAACGGCCCATCATTGCCAATCCACCGTCGAGACAATTATTCCCTCCCTCGAAGGTGGCGGTGCCACTGTACAATACCAACAACGATCACGATGACGATCGCGACGAGGAGGAGACAACACTATTGCGATACCTAAAAGGCCAACGACGACAGCCGTCGCGTCCACCAACGCCGCCGCCGCCGCCGCCATCACCACCACTGACCGAAAAAATCGGACACGTCACCTCCCTCGCCGTGCATTCCCACGCACGTCGCCTTGGCATCGCCACGTCCCTATTATCCCAATTGCATTACCATTTGGCGGAATGTCATGGCGCACAATCGGTGGGATTGCACGTTAGGATGAGCAATAAGGCAGCGGTACGATTGTATTGTGACGGGGGGTATGATGTTGCTGACATTATACCGTTTTATTACGGTGATGGAGAGTGAGTTTTTCGAATTTCTTTACCGACGTGTTGGACATTATGTGTGTGGACGTTTGCCTTAACTAGTTTTATACCCTTATTGTCAACCACTGCCTTGTCCACTTGTGGATGCAGAGATGCGTATTTCATGAAAAAGGATATTAGCAGTATTGCCTTTGTGGAGAAATCAGGCAATGTGTCAAAGTCAGAGTCTCGATATCAAATGCAGCGAAAAGAACACGAACAACCAATACATCCACAGCGGAGAGGGGAAAAAGAGCGTAACGAATGGTTAAATCGGGACGCCGTCCGTAGTGGCAGCTTCTTCGAGGGAAGAAAGAGCATGAGAGATACTCTATCGGAAGAAGAACGTGCCTGGACAAGTCCTCACTCAATGTCGGCAAGCAGTAGTAACACACTGGACATTAGCCTTGGCAGCACGACCAGTAGTAGCAGCAGTGGCATCAGTAGTCATACCGGCAATTCCAATCATCCACCCTTGATATCAGGACAATTTCGACGTAGCTTTCACGCCCTGATGCAGCATCAACATCGAGATCGATGGAATGAAAACTCGTCTTCTCCTCCATGGGAGTTTGGACCGGAGAGCTTGCGTTTACCAAGATATAGGAAAGTTATGAGAGCATCACGTCCCGAAGATTCAGTTCCGATGCGAGAGGACATAAATATTATGCATGGTGATAATATATGGTCATTGGAAAAGAGATGAAAAGTGCATGTTTGTGTTTAAATGTTGTGGAGTTAGTCTGAGGCAGAGAGTAATAATGACCCTTGCATGAATATAACACATTTGCAAGCTTAACGGTGTGCGTTCTTCTCTTATTCGTTGTCATCAACCCTTTGGTAGTACTACATCATCCCTTTGATTATTTGATTTGCAGTCATAAAAATGTCGCAGTTACACGTGAAAGTATCTAGGTAGTGGTATCGCCGCGCGCCAATACCCGCCCTCCGTCCACCGCCAAGCAAAACCGTGCAGATGCAGAAGTAGTTGCCTTCGCGTAAAATATCAGCTCGACATGACAACTCCATCAGAGGAGGAGCTCAGATTTGCTCTTGCATCCATCCTTCTAGTAGACAATAATGACGATGAAGGCGTGGTCGAGGGTATCGACGGTAAGTATTTTTCTGAGTTGCGATGTTTCGAGTTGTGGCTTCAAGGGATAAAACGTCATGACAACATAATATGAAGTGATCCTATTCACCGCTGACACAAAATGATTTGCTCTGATTTCTCCACTTTGTGTAGGCGACATTGTCTCCTACCTTGCGGGAATGCTCCACGAAACTGGTATGGCGGATATCGATGAATCAATTGGTCCATTTTTAGAAGGCTACGGCTGTGATGAAGCGTTAGTCAATTCGTGTCGAGTGGCAGTGTTGCGTTGTGCCAATGACTGCAGAGGGGCGCAGACTCATACGATTACGAACGGCAGCAATGACATACAAACGGGGGCGGTGAAATTGAAGCAGGGTATTGTTTCCATGAGTTCCGTTCTATCTGATCAAAGCGAGGCTGAAATTGATGCTAATCGCTATATGTGGGGTCAGGACAGGTACGTGGGCCTCAGAATTAACTTTTTGACGATGCATGTTGCATATCACATTCACACCACTTTGTAACACATTTTTCTTTGCAGTAAAATCGCTGCCATGACCAATCAAGCTCGGGATGCTCATGACAGCACAGTGTCTGCGAAAGATAAGAGAAAGGCACGGAAGGAGCTGGAAGCTGCCAGGAGGGAGTACGAAGCGAAAATGGCAATTTTAGCTGCCGAGGAAGAGGGAGACACTGGAAAAGCTTCAGTGAGTAACATGGTGATACCAGACTACAGGTCTGGGAGGAATGAGAAAGATATTCACGTGAGCAATGTTTCACTGAGTTTAGACAACGGAACGCCGTTGCTGGTTGATGGAGAGTTGAAATTCTCCCATCAACGGAGGTATGGACTTGTCGGGAAAAATGGTGTGGGTAAGACTACTCTGCTCAAAGCGATTGCTGCTTTTGAAATTGAGAAGATGCCTCGTCATCATCGTATATTGCACGTCAGACAAGAGATTCGAGCGGCAGGTGGGGACATCAGTGTGCTGAAGGCCGTGATGGATGCAGATGTAGAGAGGAACACGCTGATCGAAGAAGAGAAGAGACTGCTGCAGAGACTCGAAGGAGATGGAGTTAAGATGGAGGGAGTGTCAATCAAATCCACACTGGAAAAACTCAAGGCTCAAAGTAATGACAAAGGAATTGATGCAGATGAAACATTCAAAGCAGATCTGAAAAGGCTGGACGAGGTTTATGAGCGTTTGCAGTGTCTCGGATCAGACACTGCTGAAAGTCGAGCTTCGACAATTCTATCCGGTTTACAATTCACGCCTTCAATGCAAAGTGGCCCCACCTCCGCTCTCTCTGGAGGTTGGCGGATGCGAGTCGCTCTGGCAGCGGCGTTATTTATTGAACCAGACCTATTAATGTTGGACGAGCCCACAAATCACTTGGACCTGGAAGCAGTTCTTTGGCTTGAAAGCTATATGCAGTCGTACCGACATACCTTGATCGTTGTTAGTCACGATCGAAGCTTCCTCAACGAAGTTTGCACAGACACAATTGAGTTCAAGGACAGGAAGCTAACGTACTACAAAGGTGACTACGACACTTACGTGAGGACGTCGGAAGAGAATGTAAAGAATTCCATGCGAGTATATCAAGCTTATCAAGACAAGCGTGCCCATATGATGGAATTCATTGATAAATTCCGAGCCAGTGCAAACAGGGCGAAGCTGGTGCAGAGTCGTATCAAAGCTGTGGAGAAGATGGACTTGGAAGCCCCAGTACCAGTTGTCGTCGAGCAAATATGGAGATTCTCCATCCCAAATCCGGAGCCATTGGGAAGACCAATCATATCGATCGATGATGTGTGGTTTGACTATTCAGCAAGCGCAAAAATGAAGGAAGACTGGATACTGCAGCAAGTAAACTTTGGCGTCGACCTGGATTCAAGGATTGGGATTCTTGGACGTAAGTTTCTCATTTCTTGTCATCCAATAGTTAACCATATCAGGTTGCTCACCTTACTTTTTTTCGAAACAGCAAATGGCGCGGGAAAGTCGACGTTGCTTAACCTTATAATGGGCCAATTAAATCCCAACAAGGGTTCAATATCACGGAATGGTAATCTGCGTATCGGGCACTTCACCCAACACAGTGCAGATAAGTTTGATCTACAATTATCTGCTGTGGAAAATATGCTGAATCAGTTTACAGGAGCAGAGGATCAAGCGACGCGCTCATTTTTAGGCAAGTTTCAGATTCAGGGCACCGATGCGATCAAGCCCATGATGATGCTCTCCGGGGGACAGAAGAGTCGAGTCGCTTTTGGATCCCTGGCATTTCAAAAGCCTCACGTCATAATCATGGACGAGCCGTGAGTAATGCTGTTGCCCGATTGTTCGTCTTTATACCGATTTCTAAATGATGCCCACATAAAATCGTGAACCGCTTGTTCTCAAGGACTAACCATTTGGATATGGAGAGGTGAGTAAAGCTGAATCCAACACAACGCATGCATTCGTACTCAGAACTGAGCCTGTTGTATCTTTCTAATTATTCGTCCCCTATTACGAAGTATCGACGCACTTGTGGAGGCCGTGAAAGATTTTCGAGGAGGATTGATCGTTGTGAGTCATGACCAACATTTCATTACTCATACGTGTGGCGAGCTTTGGGTGGTAGGTGGCGGAAAAGTTGTGAGATTCCGGGGAGACTTTAATGATTACAAGAAGGAGACGTTGAAGAGAACGGCAAAAAGAGTAGCTGACAGCGTCAAAAGTTTGAGTACTGTCAATAACTGAAAGTAAGAAGTATCCGAAAGATTTCTATTGGTTACGCTGCACAAATTAACATCTGGATCCAGGCTACCTATTATCGATCACACATTTGCCTAACGTCTATCGTCACTCGAGAGAAGCTGAAGAAGGTAAAGAAAAAGATTTACAATGTCCAAGTACAACATGATCGCAGCTAGCACATGCTCATGTGGACTCAATCTGTCCATGATAAGCCATGTATCGAACAATATGTAGCCGGAAAAGATGATGCATCCCAAAAGAGCGTAGACATAACCAGTTTGAACCCCAAATATCATGGCGAAGAATCCCCACAAAATAAGAGCACCTAGTCCCATGGAAAGAGCCGCACCAAGGAAGGAGAAATCGATTTTGGATTGAAAAGTAAACATGGTCAAGCCGATAAAGATCGCGCCCGTCAGAAACACGGCTTCCAAGACAATTCCTCGTTGACCAGCGGCACAATACGCTGTCGTCACCGACCCCACAAGGAACGCCTCCACAAGCGTGAAAGCGCCAAGCAGGTACATATTTTCAGGTTCCTTATCCTTCATGCACATTAACGCCACGATCAGAGCTAATGACAACACAATCGAAAGAGTTACCGGCCATGCGTGGGTCAACACATACATCTGTGTCGGTGCATGTATGATCATGAAGGTGCTGGTAACGCCAGTCAACAGCAGCTGAACTGCCAATATGGTATAAACCCGCCGTATGAAAATTCTTCGCGTTTCGGGATCCCATCCCAGGTTCTCAAGCACGGTGGCTTCCTTCACGACAGTGGCCAGTGTTGCGTCGCCGCCAGACTCAACATCGTGATAGTTCTTGTATCCAACTTCGTACGCCTTGGGACCATCGCCACTTCGAGGATCTTTCAGCGGCAGAGCTTGGGCGACCGGAATGTCGTCGTCGGGAATATTTGAGTAGAGTTTGCTTTGGGTGGACGTCATGGTTTTATGGCGATAAAGGTGATGACAAGAAGTCTTTTGACATGAATAACACGGAATTCACCTACTACGATACCGCTAAATGGAGTTCGGACGACGCGACATCCTTTTCTTCACTGTCTCGCTCGCGTGAGTCATCATCGCCAAATCTCTCTCAGTCTCGAGATGTAGTACTAATTCCGACATGAACACTGTGTCAGGATTTTCTCTCCAAAGTATCGCCGTACGTACTGCCATCGCCACCGCGTGCCTCATGATGTTTTTTCGTCCGAACACACCGCGACCGCCGACCGCCGACAGCAACTCCTCCGATCCAACATCAGAATGAACGCCCGCGTCAACAATATCTCTCCATCATCTCGCCCCTTCGCGGCAGCGTCATTGCTAGTAACGCTGATCATCAGTGGCTCATTATCAACTTCTGTGTCTGCCTTTCCTGCTCGAGCTGGTCCAATGACGGTGCACCACCGCGCCGCCACACTGAATCATTATTTCGAGACTACGATGACGACGACGACCACCACCACAACTACGGCAGCAACGTTCCCCGCGACAATCTCAAGCGTCACAAGAAGGAAATCAACAACCTGCCTCCGCATGAACTTTTCTCCACCAGATAATAAAGACATCGGCGGACTCAACGAGGGGAAATACCTCCTCTTGTTCGTCTTGAGTGCGTGTATTTGGATATTTAGCATCCCGCCCGAATTCCGTCGGGCCCGATTTTGCACCGATGAGGACGTGAGACTGTATCCAGAAAAACACTGCACGACGTTTGACGCTTGGAGGACAGGTATTTCCGAGTATTATGCCAATGGCGGTGGTGTTCAATTCGACTTTTCGATTGACGGAAAGTGAGAAGGAGTAATAGCAAAACGTGAACTTATGGAGGGATAGATTTTTTTATCTACATTACGGAGCATGCCTGTTAGTCGTGTGAGATGCGAGCGAGTTGACCGCGTGCTCTGGAGTGATGGAATGTGATACCAGATCCGAACCTGCTTGCGCCAAACTTCCAAGACTTGCAAAAGAACGATATTATGAATTACTAGTCTGTCATCCAAACAATACATTTACTAGAGTGCCATATTATGGATTTCGGAATGGAAGGGGCAAGTGGAACATTGATCATTGTGTTGGAGCTGGGGTATGGAAGACAATTAACATTTGAAATAAGGAAGGAACATTTAGGAATTAAATAATATATTAGTTCCGATTTAGAACAGTAAGGTATTCAGTTCTGTAGATGATGTAGTCTTTTGTTTTGCTCTACGATACATACATACTACACATCACATTATTTTTCCATCACCCCCCTCCTGTTCATCCGCTAGCCGCATCTAGGTAACTTCCGGTTTCTCAGTGTTGGAGGACGCCGTTATCTCCATTCAACAAACAAAGACGAAGATGGAAACTGATGACGACATCAAAGGTGGTTGGATAGGAATTGATCTTGGCACGAGCAACTGCACTGCTGCAGTTTGGGATATATCGCGGTCACGGTGCAAGGTCCTTCGGCTTGGGCACCAAAACTTGGCACGCCGTACACCGGCCGACGTTAGCAACCACAAAGGAGGAAAGATCGTTCCATCCGCAGTGCTATTTTGTCAGAACGAAGGCGAGCGCACAGATGGTGACTCATGCAATATTCTAGATCATTTACCACCTTCAATAGCGGGGTTTGCAGCTATTCAATTGGTCAATTCAACTGAGGGGGGCAAAGATTCCGACACACTCCCCCGCAATAGAGCACTTGTAACGTCCTTCAAGCGTGTTGTGGGAATGACAACTAGACAGGCGAAAGAATTACAAACAAATGATCCAGAATTCTGGAACTCATTGCCATTTTTCGCTGCGGTTGCTGATTGGAATGACGATGATGATGATACGGAGACACAGCCTAATAATGTTAGACTAAACCAGTCTTTATCCGAGGGATTCTTTGATGTGCTTGGAAATGTTTCATCTGCACCGGCACCAAAGTCAGATATATATCAAACAACTTCAGAAATGAAAGAGGGGGTTGCAATAAAAGTACAGCCGCTCCAAGTTACGTGTCCATCCAATAATGCTGGTGAATTATTGTCGGAGATTTCAGTGAGACCATTGCAAGTCACTACAATCCTCCTTAGAGCTATCCGTGCTGCCGCATTTGAGTACCTCTCGAATAACAGGAAATCCAAAATTCAAACACCTGGACTACAAGGTACAATGGAAATACAGAATTGCGTCATTGGGGTCCCAGTTCACTACAGCCATGCTCAACGGATTGCCGTTCAGAATGCAGCGAAAAACGCTGGGTTTCGAGGACACGTGAGTGTTCTGACCGAATCAACTGCAGCGGCAATGGCGTATGGATTATTCGTGTCACCAAATAAATCTATTTCTTTAACTAATGGGGGCATTCCGAACAATGAGAAAAATATTTTGGTGTTCGACATGGGTGGAGGTACGACCGACGTGACAATCGCATCAATTCAATTTGGGAATGAAGAGAAGGTATCATTTCGAGTTTTAGCCACTGCCAGCGACAGGTTTTTAGGGGGCGATAACGTGGATGAGCTACTGGCTCGTTATCTATGGAAACGTCAAGAACTAGGTGCAATTCCACCGGGAGACGAATCAAGCATTTGGAGAGCCATTGATCACCAGGAATTAATAGGAGAGTGCCGTCGCGCTAAAGAAGAGCTATGTGTCAGTTGCGAAGACAAGGATAATAATGACAGTGGAAAACATGTTGGAATTGCCGAGACGCATGTAACCCTCCTCGGTAAGAAAACAGTTCTAACACGGACTGAATTCGATTCTGCGATCCAAACGCTTGTTGATCGTGCCGAGCATGTTGTCGATGATGCCCTATCTGTATTGGAGGCACATGACCGCACACAACTAATACAAGAAGTTGTTCTGGTGGGAGGTTCTACTCACATACCGACCATCCGATCAATGCTCCGTCGTAAATTCCCGCCTCCCATTCCGCCCGAGTTATGTACGTCAATTTCCGCAGAGACAGCCGTGGCGCAAGGTTTGGCGATACAGGCAGCGCTGTTGTCGGGAGTGGTCCCCTTGTGGGAACTAAGGAATGCCATGATGTTGGATGTTTTGCCTCATACAATTGGTGTATGGGTAGTCAATCCTGGGCGGGACACTAAAAAAGGTGCACCATTTACTCAAGGACAAATCATACAGCAGAGCGACGGTCAGTGTGAGGGTTACTTTGTACCAATCTTACGAAAGGATTCTCCATTGCCATCAATTGGAAGCGCCACGTTCTCTTTGGCTTCTCTTGACCAATCTGGCGTAACAGTTATTGCAGCTGAGCATATTGGCCCAGGGGATGTCTTCCAGTGTATGGGTGTGTTTGATTTTTTACTCTACCGTTCGACCAACGAAAATGGTGCTTGTAGCAACGTACGGGAAGTGAAAATCGGAATGGCGTTGGAAACAAGTGGGGAATTCATCGTATCGATATTCGATAATAGAGACCCTGCGCATCGGGAAAAACGACGGAGATATTTAATGGAGAAAAGTTCATGCGGAAAAGATGGTGATGCAACACCGAAAGATAGCATAGATCGCTACCTATATGAAGAATTGGAACACGGCAATGCATTCACTAGGACCGAGATCGCTTTGGCATTGTTATGCGCACTCCTCTTCGCGTTGTATGTGGCCACAAGACTTGCGTTTGGTGAAGAGCCTCCGGCCAGTAACGAGTTATAGCATCCCGAACATGCCGCAATCATGGCTCAATGCCACTGAATTGGCCAATCAATTCATTCTCTATCATTCTCACAACATCTTCAATGTCGTCTCCAGAAAGTATGCCCTGTCTTAACTGCATTGTTGGTGTGTGCAATAGTTTATTTGCCCTCTTTAGCATCTCGCTACCTTTGCAGTGACCAAGTGATGCAACCACTTCGTTCACACGTTGTCTCAGAAGAGAAATATTTTCAACCGCATTCGTGTCCATTGCTGCTAGTCTTGACACACAAATCGACACCGATTCATTCACTGCTTGCTTTATTGCAGCCTGCATAAAAGGAACCAAACAACGTTGTTGAGAACATAATGTTGGGTTTCTCGTCGATGCTCATGACAGTGTACATAAAATCTCACATTTGCAACATCGTTGGCCAACGCTGACGGAGGAGTACCATCGGAACCGTAAACCTTCAGCTTCAATATCTCTGGAACTTTCTTTTCATTCCTCGCCGCTTTGCCGGCATGTAAGGCTCCATCAATTAAAGTTTTTATTCGACCACGGGCCGCCACCGCTGTCTGTGTTCTCATTATAGTTCAGCACTGAAATAACTTCCGCTGTACGTTTTAGCTGCAACATTATGTCTTTTGGGAGATTACGAAAATATATTTTGTATGAAACGTTATTGAACGAGGAGATAGAGCTATCGAGGATGCAGACATTAGTTTTACTCGGTGGATACTCACGTGCATCCCTCGAAGAATATGGTCGGAATATCACTTCTCTATCTGGACGGTTCGTGCGTTGCGCCAATCCGCATGCAATAAGGCAAAGATGTGTGCTTATCGCATGTGGTCCTTCTATTGAAATGAGACGCTGACCAAGTTGGTCAATACATGCGAATTGATCCTGAGTGATGGAACTTGTTGCCGCGGATGTTTCAATTACTCCTGGCAGATCCAACCAAGATGACAAACCCGTACGTTGAAGCATTGTTACGCCTTTCGATCGACGCGAATGTTGTATTTGGCGATGTAAATTGTACGCCACTGCATATCTTGCAGCAATAGCTGCGATCTCTGATACATTTTGAATGTGTGAATTCGAATTATCAGCTGAATCGCTTTCTAGTCGCGACGGTGAAAAGAAGTTGGGACCTTCGCGGATGTTTTTCAGAGCCAGAAGTACATCGAGGCGAGCGCAGTTGGACAGCACGACACACTCTTCGATTATGAATCTTTCCGAAAAGGAATGGTCAGGCAGTAAATGAACCAGTGAATCCAGCGTAGAGGCAACATTGGAATACTGCTCAAGGGGTAATCTCAGTTGAATTTTGGATTGTTCGTCCTGCCTCGGTAACGTCAACATGACAGTAACAACTCCAGCGAGCTTAGTAACATTAATTATCACCCCCACGAATAAAGTATGGAATTTTTTCAATGCTCTCGGCCGAGGAATGAAATAGTCGCGGCCGTCGCCCAATACTGAGTCTTTCCACCTCCAACATTCGCGTATCAAGAACTCGCCTGGCTTGGCGAATGAATCGTCTGTTGGGGGTAGGGAGAGAAGATGCAAACTATGTGTGGATTGATTTAGTTTGGGGTTTGCAGCCGATGTTGATTGCCGATTCGAGGAGGTGTCTTTCGATGACGATTCAGTAATCGCCTCATTATTGGTAGCGACGAAGTATCGATTCCATCGTCTAGAGTAGCTGTAGCGCGCACAGGTAGTAGTAGTAGACCAAGCCGTCGAGAATGACGGGCTATTGATAAAGGCCCAAATCACTACCACGCACTGAAGCGTTACCAAGGCAACGTTTCTGCTGGTTGCCTTCATCCTTCACCGAACATCAACAGGGCACCAAATCTCCCCTTTTCTGAGGACTCGGTTTTGGCGGGAGAGTGGACCGGGATATCGTCATTGTTTCTCGTTTCCGTACACACACCATGGCGTCGTCCCACCAACCGTTGCATCGGCCCTCTTCGCCGACGGAACTATCATACACGCAGCTCGTTAAGCTTTCTCCCCCGATAGGTCAAAGGAGAAAAAATGGCATTGGCGTCGCTGGTGGCATGCAAACCCCCGCCGCGGCTCTGGCGTCCGTTCCGACAAAACCTGATGCTCCGCGGACGGCGCCACCAGCATCCATCAGCGTGCCTTCCATGTTTCATTCAAATAATGCAGCAGGCGGACTCCGTCACCAAACTCCTGCGCAAACATCACAGCCGCTGAAAGCGACTGCGCCCATGTCTGCACCCCTGCAGAATGCGACACGTCCAACAGTTTTGATCCCTCAACAGCAGGGGAGATCGCAGAATCCGAATGACGCTGTGGGTTACCAATACTACTCAATGCCCCTCGATGATCGAGTTTCTTCATTGGCAATGAAATTGCAGGCGATGCAAACAACGCCATCACTTTCGGATCAGTTCCATAGTTCATTTACCCCCACGCTACACCATTCTCAACAACAACAACAACAACAACAACAACAAAGATCAAACGATCGTCTCAACGAGATACACCAATTTATTGATACGCTTAAGAACATGCAGCAGGCTGTATCGCGTACGGCCGATGAGCAACAACGAGTGAAGAAGTCACGTGCATTGAATGCATTACTCTCAATGTTCGAACGCATCATCGAAGATCACAGTCATACCACGATGGAGAGGGTTGTTGTTCGCACAGACCCTTCTCTAGAGCTCTCCGTAACGCAGCTTGAACAACGAATACAGCAACTGGAGGGAGAAAATCAGCACTTGCGAATCATCTGTCGAGAGAAAGATGCACAATTGCATCAAAGGAACGATGAATTGCATTGCTCTCATCGTGAGTTACAGCGCTTGGCCGAAACGAACCAGCAACTCCAAAGCGAAGTCATGCAAATCCAAGAACAATGCCACCAAGAGGCAAAGCGGGCCTCGGAGGCAGAGTCGGTAGCAAACGAGGCAGAGAACGTACGAAACGGCTTGCTCGCTAATTACGCTCGATTATCCGAAGAAAATGTCGAGATGCAACGGGAGGTGGAAAATGTGAAATTGGAAAATAACAAAATGGTGACCGAATTCGAGTATTGTCAGCAAGAGATTACCCACTTGCAGGAACAATGCGGCGAACTAACCCAACAGCTGCAGCGGAAGGGAACGGACGTGATCGAATTAGAAAAGGCGATTGTGGATCTGAACGATCAGCTAGCTGCGCAGAGGAATGCGCTCCAATCTGCGAATGCCGATCGACAGCGTCTACAAGGCGAATTGCACGCTGCGCAACGCAATTCTACGGCGGCATCGGAGCAGTTGATGAAATTGCGCAATCAATTCTCGCAGGTTCGACGCGAAAACGACTCCAAGCGCCATCATCAACTGACGCAAGAGTCCGAATACCATTTTGTTCGGACGAAGTTGCAAGAAGAACAACGGCGTCGACGAGAATTGGAAAGGAGCATGTTACGCCAACAACCATTATCGTCACGATGCGAGGAAGAGAATGGTTCGGCGGCGTCTGCGGCGACGGATGAGTTGCGTCGGATCGCCAGTGCGAATGCCGAGCTGAAAAAGAAGGTGGACGGCTTGACAAGTTTTTCTTCTAGACAAGAGAGCAGCGCGACAAACCGTCGATTCGACAAGGATGATTTATCTCTTGTAAGCCGTGCTGTATCTAGTATTGATTCGGGGAAAGGTTTGTGGGAGTCGAAAGTTGAAACGTCGACTTCTCGCAGTGGATTCCCATCGAATGCATCCAAGCCAAGGTCTGAAGTACTTGCAACTGATGAATTTTCTTTAACTGAGGTAGACAGTATTGCGCGAGGCAATCATCTTCTGCGCAATGGCACTTCCATGTTCGAACAGACCCAAAACTCAAAGCCTGCAGAGTCGACAACGGAAAACGCACATCCGAATCTGATGGACTATTTTTACAGTCAAATAAACCGCGCTGAGTAAAAGAAAAATACAATACTATCAGCAATTCTATGCCATCCTTGCCAGTGGTATTGAGTAGTATCCGCCGCATTCGTCAATACCCCACCGCCTTATTCACCGGATTCAGCAATTGTTTGCCTCGAACAAACCTCGGCAAATTCTCGTGGATAAAAAATTCCGTGCTTTCCCGCATGAAGGTCATCGTCATGTCCGCATTGTGCGGACTCAGTAACACATTGTCCAATTTCCAAAGCGGATGATCCCTCGGCAGGGGTTCCACCGAAAATACATCCAACCCCGCCCCGTAAATTGTACCATTTTGCAATGCCTCGATCAGTGCCTCCTCATCGATGACTGGTCCTCGTCCGACATTGATTATAACGGCCGATGGTTTGCACTTGCCAATGGCCTCTTTGGAGACGAGCCCGCGCGTTTGTTCCGTCAACGGAGTCGATATCAAGATGTAATCGCTCTGCGACATCACTTCGTGCAGCCCTTGTACTCCGTAATACACGGCATCGCAATAGGGATCCTCCTCGTGACGATAGGTGGATGATAGCACGTCTCGTTTCAACCCCACCACCTTCATCCCATACGCCTTGGCGAGCTTGGCGCACGCCCTTCCGATGTCTCCGTAGCCCACGATCCCCAGTGTCGCGCCGCGCAATTCGCGCACGGGATACTGCTCCCAATTCGCCTCCGCCTTCTGCCTCATCCATCGGGGCAAATCCTTGGCAAAGTACGAGCACGCCATCATGCAGTACTCGGCGAGAGTGCTCGAGAACATGCCCTTGGCGTTCGTGAGCATGGCGGTCGATTCGAAGAGGGCCGTCGAGGCGAGGAAGTCGACCCCGGCCGATCGGGAATGTATCCACTCCACGGTGGGAAATGTCTCGAGGATTCGAACGAGCGGATCGCGCGCCGACGGGTGCGATACGAAGACGACATTGGGCGGATGCTCTTGATCCAATGATGACAACTCGCGAAAGTCGTCGATGTGGGATCCCACCTTGAGGAGACGAGCGCCCTCCGGCAGCGGACCGCGGTAGAGCGGCGCGTTGTGGGGATCGTTCGGGTCGGAGAGGGCAAGGATTCTGGCTTCTTTGATGATTGGTCCGTCGCGAGCAGCAGCAGCAGCAGCAGCATCGTCGGCGGAGGGTCTGTTTTCGCGATTCCAATAGATTGGTTCGCGAGAGCTCATCCTGCTGGAGTTGTTGTTGGAAGTGGAGGGCGAAGTTGTTGTTGTTGTTGTTGTTGAGTGAGACGAGAAGACCCGATGATGGTGGAAAAATAATGTTGTTGATCGTTCGAATCTCGTTGATGATCTGAGAATATTACGATTTGGAGAAAGAATAATGGTCCGCACTACTTTGGGAGCCAGTGAGGCGAAGGATAGGGCGGCGGTGGCGGTGGAAAGATTCATGAGCGGATCATCTCTTCATCGTCATCGATTGCGATGAGATGATTGAGAAACGGGTCCTTCCATGTGGATTTTGCTGACGCGTTTGATGACGTCACAGAGCCCCTGAGATATTAATCAGGACTCCTCGCTATTTGGGACATGTTAGTAAGCGGTAACCTCGCGACGACGATGGCGTTCAACACAACAATAACAGTATCAACGACGGCCGCTCCGCTGATACCTTACACCGACGAACAACGACAGAAATACTATCAATCAACAACCATGGTTATCGCAAGTACGTTCCAATCCGAAAGGAGGCTATAGAAGATGTTTTTCATGACGGCAGGCACTGCGCGTTGATACCGTTGGTTTACTTACAGTTGATAGGCCGCTCAATTCGAGCGGTAACTGGCGTCGAAATTGCGTTGTTTTTGACGGTCGACACCCACACACCCATTGGTGGTGAGAGGGGGTAGATGCGGGCCCTGTTTAGAAGTCAGTGGCAATATCGAACGGCATACCATAGACGATGTCATGGGCACCGGCTAGGAATGAATCCTTGTCGGTTTGGCGGTGGCCCGGAATTGGCTGCCGTTATGGCGTTGTTGATGTTGCGTCTGGTCTCCTGCTCAACGGAGATCTTTTAATTGCTTATCAGGACGGGAAATAGAATTTTGCATTGTCATCTTTTCTGGAAGTGTTGACTGATGTTGGGTTGAACTCCGTTCTGATTATCGGAGGAGAGCATCTGGCTTTTTGTCCACGATAGACGTGCATTCCAACTAATAATTCTTTTTCCCGTGCCTCATTCTCTCCCCTACTTAACCAGCCGAGCTATGCGCCATGTCGGAATACCGGATCTACCCCGGTAACGGCAAGCTCTTCGTCCGTCGCGATGGCAAGCCCGTCTACCTCGGATCCTCCAAGGCACACTCGCTCACCCTCCAACGCAAGAAGCCCGCAAAGCTCGTGTGGACCCAGGCCTGGCGTCGTCTTCACAAGAAGGGCCTCTCGGAGGCCAACTTAAAAAAGCGCCGTACCCGAACGAACAAGATCCAACGCGCCGTGGTGGGATTGTCCCTCGACGATATCAAGAAGAAGGCGGCGCAGAAGCCAGAATTCCGCAGCGCTCAGCGCGATGCCGCGTTGAAGGAGGTGAAGGATCGCAAAAAGACGAATAAAGCCAAGAGCGGAGGAGGTGGGGGTGGAAATGTCAACAGTGTCCGTGCCGCGAAGGTTCCGAAGAATGTCAAGAGGCGTTAGATTGTGTTTTCACTCCACGACACTTATTTTGTTCTAAATTATAATTCAGAAACATCAATTATTTTTTTCATCGCATGAATGAAGAATTTTTTGGACAACCATCCCTAACCCTAATTACCACGGTGTCGAGAAGATGATTTCACCATGGGCAAAGAGGAGAAATTAGTTCGAGAGTTGATCTTATGTCAACAAACCCATCTCTCATCTCTGGATGTGCTCTGATGATCAGGCAATGAACAGTACCAAATCATTAGGGGTCGCTGTCCGACGACCTTTTTCTGTCCCAGCCCACTGTCCGTAGCCACCATAAATTAAAGTCTACGTCTTCACCAATAGGTCATGGCCCTCTTCCGCTCCGCTCCTACCGCGGCCACTCGCCAGCTTCGCGCCCGCGCCTAGGGGCATCTTCCTCTCTCCTTCCGGCCTCCTCGTCCTCCACAGGATGGCCACGCCTCCGATGCGGCGTGCCCCGACCCCTTCGGTCGTGCTGCANTCTTCCGGCCTCCTCGTCCTCCACAGGATGGCCACGCCTCCGATGCGGCGTGCCCCAACCCCTTTGGTTGTGCTGCACGTACATCGCGAGCGCGATTTTTACGGCGACAACGCCGCCAACTCCGGGTGCATCTTTGCTGGTCCCATTGACCAGCCAGATGCCCCTCACCTACTTGCCTGGTTTTGGGTGCACGGCTACTCCGTGCGCCCCAAATACCATCATGATGCCGCCGCCGCTCGGGCACGGTACCCAACCATAGCCCTCACCATCGATGCCAACATCCGCGCCAAGGGCACTTACCTCTACGACTCCGCTGCAGCGACTGTCGCTGCAGCAGCCTCCCTCACAGCCACGGTGGCCTTCCACGACCCTGCCGCGGTCTCCTTCTCTTCCGTCTGCACCCCTACCGCCGTGCCTGCCTCCCCATCAGCTGCTCCTATGACCATCGTGTCAGCTGCCATGGTTGGTTGTACCCCTTCGGTATGTCCACCACCCCCCCTTCCCGCATGGACCCGCCATGATGTCACATTCTGTGATGTCACGCCTGATGACGTCACGTTCAGTGATGTCACCAAGTGTAACGTCATCTGCCGATCTGTCCGTCGTCAGTACAGGGGTTGGCACCATCCCTCCGGTGGTCGCTCCAGCCCCCCCCCTCCCATCCCTACTACTCCCTTCACCATTTATCCTCCCCTAACCTCCCTTCCAAACAGGTCTCTCTCCCAATTGCAGTTCCCTCC
>JALLBB010000357.1:0-16795 GCA_036939735.1 Discostella stelligera | reverse complement strand
GCTCCGTATCGTACTTCGGGGACTATTCCACGGTGGGGACTCTCTCCCGGCATACAGTGTAGCCTAATCGCCACACTCAATCACTATTCATTATTCAATCACACTATTCACTAATTATTCACCGCACCGCCACCGGCCACCGGCCACCGCCGTCAACCCACAATAATCTGAATGAATTCCTCTATCACATGTGTTCTAGCTGCAGCTATAATCCTTCGACTGCTCTCATGTTATTTGCTGTTTCCCAGTAATATTTCTACGACGAATCTCGACATCCTCTCTCGGGCGTTGGGACCGGGGATACATAGCGCCATCAGATCAGCAATATTAGATCCCATCCACTCATGGGATCATTTAGAAGAAGCATGTTTCTGGTTGGATGATGACATTCATGTTAGCAAAGGTACTTATACTGATTCGGGGTACGGAGCCGTTTACACACCCGGTACGAGGATTGTAGCACCTCCATTAGTGATTGCTGTTTTGGGGCAAGCATTCGTTTGTCGTCGAAACTCAGTGCTTCTTCGCGTGATACAAATTTTGCTGCTAACAATAGCAGATGGTATCGGTGCATGTTGCATGTATTTTTTGGGATATCGAATGTTTCAAGCCGGGAAATTGAGTAACGAAGAAGAGATGGAGCGACACACAATCCTTAGTGAAAAGTTTCAAGGTGGTGATGAGGCCGCGAATGAAGATCTTATCATTCCAGAGATATTGCGCCCAGAAATGGGATGGTCGATCGGCCTACCTAACAAAAGGTTGCCAACTGATAAACGTTCGATGGACATGTCCGCAACTGAAGTGAAAGCATGCAATGGTAAAAAACGACTAGAGGGAGATCGGGTCGATTATGGGGAGTATACGACACTTACAGGCACAATGCCTTTCACATCACAAGAGAGGGAACCTATTTTCTCGCTGGATCAATTGCCGATCATTGCATCGTTGTGCTACTTTGGAAATCCAATATCGATGCTCGCTAGCGCCTCTGGCTCCTTGCGAAGTTTATGGGATTCGTTTCTACTTCTCTCCTTTTATTACGCAACATTACCAGTGGCTGAAACTTCCAAGGATGGTATTTCAAAGAATATTCCATCAGCCACCAAGCTTGCGTTATTTTTGGCGCTGGCAAGCTATGTTGATGCTGGCTATGCTATGTTTTTGTTTCCGATCTTGCTTTTGAGGGGACTGATACACACTCACATGTCGGCATCAAGAGCACAACATAATGATTGGAATTTGGTCCTGCTACTATACACTCTCCATTTGGGTGGACTACACTATTTAGCCTCGTTACTTGTCGGTGGTGGTCAGAGTACATACACAAAAGTGTTGATTCAGACGATATTGCCGAATGTAGCCTTTATTCAACAGGATAGCAGTGGAGCGGTACCTGGACCTAGCATGGGCCTACATTGGTAAGTAGATCGCTAATTCAGCATAAAGTCGTGGAGAATAAATAATCTTACTCCTTGAGTGAATGCCTAACCCACTATTTCATTTAGGTACATGTTCGTCCAGATGTTTGATCGGTTCCGTCCTTATTTTTCTCTCTTCATTAGTGGAATACCAGCCATGTTTATGCTTCCATTGACGATTCGTTTGTATCGTTATCCATGCGCTCTGGTAAGGCATCTTCTTTCTCGTTGTCCATCATTATCTATTGTGGGGGGATATCCTAATTTTTATGTCACTCCGATGGAAAACTCAGGCTGCAACGTTCCAACTTCTGTGGGCAATATTTCGGCCTACTACGACAGTTCACACACTTATGCTCGGCCTCAATTTTGCTCTTCTAAATCCGCGCACAATTGTCCGCATGAGATTTCCATCCCTCATTTCCCTTTTCGCACTCCCGGTTCCAATATCACTTTTCATAACATTTCATAGAATGTGGCTTGTGAATGGAAACGGGAACCCGAATTATATATTTTTTCAGTGCCTTGCATATGGAATGTTCATAATGATAATAACAATGGATTTCGTTAGTGCGACTGTGAAGCGAGATAAGGTTCGGAGAATGATTGAAAAAGGGACTGTGAAGAAGCTAATAGAAAGTAGGAGTGAATGAAGAGGGCACGTGAAATATTGGTTCACGGAAGAAACATTATTGTCGTCTTGAAAAAGGTCGACGCGCAGTGTTATTTATTTTTATTCAGAGCTAAAGATACTCTCATTCCATTTTGAACACATCCAATTGAGGTGAAACCGAAATAGTATGCATATGTTGTGTTCAATTAGTTTACAAGTAACGCAGACATTCACGGAGCAGTGGACTTAAACCGATCATCTTCACGCGACGGACACGCACTTCTCGAATTCGAAGCAAATCTCTCAAAGAAGTGTCAATCTTGATGCAAGTGAATCGGTTCCTGATACGTACCGCATATCCAGTGCAATAACCTCGGTGGCTCTAATAATTTCTTCACTTTCCACCCTCGAATGTCTGCGACCACGGGGAACACGTACTCCAAGAAATAATAAGTGTGACCCACCAATATTCCGATGACATCGATTGTTACCGGATGCCCCAACAACATTGAGAATGCCAACATGACCCATGAAAGGTACGGAGCATTGAATGTAAAGATGCCCAAAAAGCTCATCCGCGTATCTTCATTGCGCCGTCCCCAGACATACACCATCATAAATGAGAGTGAACTCCCAAGGAAGTGAACGCTAACGAACGGTGCCACTAATGTCATTAACGTTACTCCGAACATGATCAGCATCACGAAATGAGCTGTTCTTCCGCGAAAGTCCCCCTCCTCAAGGGAGCGGCAATATCGAACTAAAAAGTACATGTGGAATAAAAAGTCTACCGAGAACATTCCGAAGAACAAGTATGTTGTTATCAATCGCCATATTTGACCTTGATGGAAAATCAAATCAAAGTTATAATACAGTGAAAATGGGCTGATGATATCTAATGCACATCCAGCAGTGGTCAGGAAGGCACCAGTAAAATATATTCTGGATACGATTGGTATGTCCATGTACCTGAATATAGCAAACGAAAGCTAATGTGTTAGAACGAAAATCAGCGGGTAATGAAAACGTGATTGCATGCACTGCTATTGCCCATTTTATATTTTATGGCGATCGACGTCAAAGAGAAACAAAGAAACAGACGAAAACGTGCGTACCATGACATCAAATCGAACCCGGCGTTCCCCGCCTCCGCTCCCATTGCTCCACCCCCAAAGTCCATGTTTCTGGTATTTGTTGGACAACGGTCGGGTTGGTCGTTCTTTTATGGCTTCTTTTTCTCTCCTGATTGATGCTACCGAGATACTTGCGTGCCTTTGCGTCTTTCTGTGTATCATCATCTTCTCTTTCACTCCACAATAACAAAAATCGCTGTTTTTTGGTTTTTTTCATATGTGGTCGCTAGATACAATACGTAATATCTACTTTATGCGGAGTAAAAATGATCCAAAATAAAAAATTGATCCAAAATAAAATCGAAAAATCTGAAAGAGGCAAAAACAAACAAAACGCAAAACGAGGGACGAGGTGAGTCGAACGAGGCCCCGCCCGCCAAACCGAAACCGCAACGAAACGTGATCGTAATCGTCGTCTTTTCTCGTCATTGGCCTTGGGGGTGTGTCGGTGTCGTGCGTCGTCGTGCTCGTAAGACTTGAGCTTTTGTTGATCGTGGTCAATTGTTTTGTTCGGCTATGCTTCGAAATATTTCAGAGCATAAAATTGACGAATCGCCTGCGCCTGCAAAAGGAAGTTGGCTTCTACTCTTCAGAAACTGCGATCGATAATTTCAATATCGATAATTCATCATCAATCTTTTTGGAAAACATTCACATAGTGTTAGTGGCACTTTGGAGCCGAAAGCCGAAAGAAACAACGTCGGCTAATCAAGTTGAGATGGGAGCAAAACAGAAGCAGCGAGATGGCGACGCCGATGATGGTCTCGAGTGCATCACTATTGCAAAAAACACTACTGAGAGTAACCCGCAGCAACAACAAGAGCAAACAGCTGACAACGACGAAGACGAAGAGATCCCATCAGAGAAGGGAAAGAATTCGTTAAACGCCGAACAGTTTCTACGAATCGTCACCACTGTGCTGCCAAAAGTTGAGCCGTTGCCATGGTCTACTTTCTTTTGCCTTTCAATTTGGTGCACAGTACCGTGAGAGTAGTCTGCTGTATTTGATTCGTTGATTTCTTATAATCTTCCTCATGCGATTCGAATTGCTATTCCCATTTGTCACAGTGCTACAGTGTACATTCTTCTTTTCACGGTACGAGCGCGATCTGCTTTTTGAACTTATGCCCATTGCAATCGCCGAATTCACATGATCCAATTTCCTTAACTGCCAACTAGCAAATGGGATTGGGGGAACTGTTCTACTTCTCACTCTCAAACAAATTTGGAGGATACGCATTCATTTTTGCAGCGTTTCTAGTTATCTCCGGTTTCTTCTTCTACATTCTCGACATTGGGGAATGGAATACCGCAGTTGGTAAAATTTTTCGAGGCTTATGGATGGCAGTAATGTTTATTTCATTTGTGATAGCCGTCATGTTGGTTTCAAACGAGCATCCGGTCGGTTTAATTTCACTCTTCCCCCTATTCAACCCACTGTGGATGCTAATGGTCAAATCTCTGTTTTATCGAGAACACGATGCCAGGAGATTCATCAGTGGACTGAGTGGTCCGCTCCTTTTGGTTAGCCTATGTACGGTGACGGCCTTTATCGTCTGGGTTCTTTGGGACGATGACAATCAATGGAACAGTGTGACAAAAGTCGAAGCTGCAGTAGGTACGGGTTGTCAGGCGAATTTCAATGACTTCCCGAATTGTTCCAATGAGGATGGATCGGGCGGAACATGCTTCTCCATTGATTACTCGATCGACCCGCAAGAACTAGTGTTCCCAGAAAACTGCGAACGCGTGTGTTTGAACGTATACAGCAATTGCTCAAACGGATTCATCCTATGGTGTGGGCCAGTATTGATGTTTTTGTCCCTCCTATTCCTGAGCTTCTTTTGTACCTTTTTACGTGCTGGTAAGTCCGGCTTTTATGAGTTGTTGTTCTATTATGTTCTAAACCTAACATGTCTCACAACCGATTTGAAGAGGGAACTGAGGAGAAGGATGTATTCAACTTCGGAAATATGTGGTTAATAGTTCTATTTATTCTTTGGGCGTCTGCATCACTTTCTGGAACTGCAGCTGGAGTATCAACATCTCTTTTCACCATAACGTTGGCCTCATTGGCGGGATCATTCATTTTCCTATCGGCGAGCTTCAACTACGAGGAACAGAAACAAACACGAAAAGCTGTGTCGGCGAGGATTCATGAAAAATATGGAGGGAGCGTGGATATTGCCCGAGGACTCTTCGTTGTAACATGTTCCCCTTTTGTTGCCGTCTATTTTTGTCTTGCTGCTCTCAATCAAGCGGTACGTAAGGTTGGAGTTAATCCGTGCTCACAACCAGCTGGTGACAAGGAATCGTCAGAAGAAAACAACGGGTTTGTAACAGTGCGAGCAAAGAAGCAACTTATGCGGATGAGATCGTGGAATCGGGCGAAGGTGTTGACCTACGCAATTTACTGGGGTATCGCTTTCATGACAATGCAAGTTTTGGTTGCCAATCTGACAGTCGTGTTCTTCTCCTGGTGAGATTGCGCCTCGGCTCTACCGGCGTGTGCGACATACTACTTTCTTGACTCATGTTATGCCCATAATTATACTTTGTTAATACAGGATGATAATGAAGACAGCCAACATGGACTTGCTTGCCGTAACTGGAATAATGTCCTCAGTCGGAGTCATCATGTTTCTTTTTCCACCAGTGCCAGGGCTTCCTGTGTACCTTGCACTTGGAATTGTTCTGACAGCACAAGGACACGGCCTTCTCGGTAAGTGAAGGGAAACATCGTTGGTTTTGACATACGCTGCTCTTGATCATTAAGATACATTCCTCGGTCTGGTCGTATTGTATAGGATGGGCTGGTTCGATTGCGTATGGGTCCGCAGTTGGGCTTTTCGTTAAGCTATTCTCCGGTGAGAGAGAGAGATAACGGAATTCATAGTACATTTTATGGATCCTCACGTAAGCTATTCTCAGGTGTTATACAACAGAAAGTGTTCGGGGAGGGTCTCTCGCATTACGTTAACGTGAGACAATTTGTTGGTATAAACTCAACATTGATGAAAGCTTTGCGTCTTGTCGTTGGGAAGAATGGGCTTTCGGTTCCAAAAGTAGCAATACTAATCGGTGGACCAGGTATGAGAGTGGCGATCAAATTTTCTTCATTTTCCATTGTACATGCAAGTACTTCGATCCATCGCTCACCCCTTTCTTATCCGGGGTATTCACATTTGAATAGACTGGCCTGTAAGTTTTCAGTCGGATATTGACGCCCATGGTGCAGGTACCCTTAAAAATTATTTCTCATCCCATTCGATGTGCTCATAATTGTTTACAGACGTCAGTTTTGTGTGGAATTATGAGATTATCAATCTTCCAGATCATGTTGGGAACTCTCCCGGTCATTTTATTGATCATACCCTCGTGTTTGACTGGATCCCTGTTGTACATGTCCTCGCTTGTAACAGAAACAGGTAATCCTGTGTTTGAATTGGCTGGAACTCTCGCAACCATTACCGCTTCTATCACTGCAGTGTTGCAGTTTGCCAGCATGATTGTTGCTGCATATTACCTGGAACAAGCTTCGGATAGATATGCAAGTGAAATAGCAGCAATCGAAGATGACATTGAAGTGAAGGAGGCGGATACCAGGGACGAACAATCTCGAGAATGCTACAAAAATGTTACACAATGGAATTCTATGCCGCTGTTACCCAAGCTGCTATTATCATGCTCGCTTGCATCCATAACAGCGAGTTGTTATATGGTATGTCAAAAGTGATTGGCACTAGTTTTCATTAATGTCGATGTAACTCATTACAATTTGTTTTTGTACGACCAACACCAGGTTCAACTTTTTGGCAAATTTTGCTTCGTCAAGCACACTCTAACCGATTCAATAGAAGAGAATTTAGGAGGAAATGTTGCTAACTTGTTTCTGCCATTAGGATGGGCTGCTGTAGGGCTCTTCGTTGTCTCGATTATCCAACTTTACATGTTCACGAGTTGGGGAAAGGTAAGTTTGATTTCTTCAAAAAAAGTCTATCTTTCGAATCAATCAACTGATTTCTTTTCATCCCTTCCTTTGTTTAGTGTGAGGCGAAGAAGCTGGCCGAATCAGAGAAGCTAGTGCCTATGCTTCCACCCAATAGCCCTCGAGATACCATTTGAGTCCTTTTGTTGTTGGATATAGTGCACGTAATCAAATACAAAATCTACGATTGCTCGTTTCTATTTATTCTAAACATCAATAACTTCCCAGCGAAATAAATTCTCAAAAAACTCAATAACTTCAGTGATTCCTTTGTCCAGCCACGTCTTATCCATATCTCGCCTATGTTGTTGTTTTTGCAAGAGTAATTGCGCTTTTTTTATTTTAGAAACTTCCTCTTTGTGCAGTCGCTTCTTTAGCGCTTCGCGGTCAAATGCAACGGCGAAATTATCCATGGAATCATTTTCAGGCACCTCACTGTCAGCTGATTGTGTTACTAATGCGTTAATTTCAGATTCAGGGGACACTACTTTTGAGGCGTTCCGTACTCGTTGGCGGAAGGAATCCGAACCACCGCCCCTTGGGTATGCTATTGCGATCGATCGAGATTTGGCCAATTGAAGCAAGAAGAAGTTCAATAAGAGGAAGAAAAGAACTGGTAAGCGGGGCGGGTTTCTGTTTCTGATCATGTTTTGTTCGAAAAGGATGGGGGGGGTGGAGATGGCCCTTTCACATGCTATGTATCTTTCCTTCCCTATCGTAACGTAGGTACATCAACGAGTCTGCCGGGCAATATCACTTTGCAACCATTACCTCGCATCACCGAATACGCCATAACCTAAACTAGATTGTAAGCCAATGGCGCCCTTCCTGATCCGACACCCTTCTGCTCTTGATGAGTCCGATAATTTACCGCTGTCGCATGCCTCGCATCAAACTCTTCTCCCCGAGGAAAATCCCACCCCCAAGCAGATTAGTCACTTGCAATTCGGACTTCTCTCCTCATCTGACATGCAGCGATTGGCAGAATTCCAGGTAACCTCGCGCGACCTTTTCACGATGCCCCAGCGATCCCCCGCCCCAAATGGTGTGCTGGATTCGCGTTTGGGGGTTTCGGACAAGGTCAGCACATGCGCTACGTGTAAGCTAAAGCTCGCAGACTGCGCCGGACACTTCGCCTACATCAAACTAGCACTGCCCTGCTTCCATATTGGGTATATTAAGCATACATTAAATTTACTTCAGTGCATATGCAAGTCCTGCTCTCGTGTCCTGTTGAATGATACCGAGCGCATGGCTTTGTTGAAAAAGATGAGACATCCTAGAACGGACGTGCTCGGGAAATCCTCGGTATTCAAGAAGGTTCTGGAGAAGTGCAAAAAGAACCATCATTGTCCATACTGTCAGAAACCCAATGGCACGGTCAAGAAGGTTCATGGGGCACCGACGCTGAAAATTGTGCACGAGAAGTACAAGGGTCGACACATGGAGGATGAAGCTGAGAACTTGCTCCAATCGCTGGAGGGGGCAATGCAAACCAATCCGGAAATCTCTCACGCATTGCGCGTGGCAGTGGAAGACTTACTCCCCACTCGTGTCCTCGAACTATTCAGGGCCATGACCGATGACGATTGCGAGGTTCTGTGGGTAACACCATGGATTGGCCGACCGGAGAATTTGATATTGGAGCATATCCTAGTCCCACCAGTCCCCATCCGACCGAGTGTGGCGATGGATGTTGGTGGTGGGAGCAATGAAGATGATCTGACGGTGAAGTTACTGGAGATTATTAATGTCAATCTTGCTCTGGAGGTAAACATGACTCGTAATCCACAGACGAGGACCATTATGGAGGGATGGGATGTGTTACAAAGTCAGGTGGCGCAGTACATTAATGGAGATATCCCCGGCCTCAAGAAAGAGATTGGACATAAACCCATCAGAGGGTTGTGTCAACGGCTGAAGGGGAAGCAGGGTAGGTTCCGAGGCAACCTCAGTGGCAAGCGGGTCGACTTCTCATCAAGAACTGTCATTAGCCCCGATCCCAACTTGAGAGTCGACCAGGTTGGCGTTCCCATGCATGTGGCAAAAATCATGACATATCCTGAGCAAGTTACCAGGTACAATATTGAAAAACTGAGAGATCGAGTTCGCAATGGCCCTGACGTACACCCAGGTGCCAATCTTATCCGTCCTTCGGGAGAAAATTCGTTCGTGAAGTCGCTCGCATTTGGAGACCGAGAACGTGCCGCTCAAACACTTCGAATTGGTGATATCGTTGAACGTCACATGCAAGATGGAGATGTAGTATTGTTCAATCGCCAGCCTTCATTACATAAGCTCAGTATCATGAGTCATCAGGTTAAGGTTATGGAATGGCGAACATTTAGATTTAACATTTGTGTCTGTGAGCCATACAATGCTGACTTTGACGGTGATGAAATGAATCTTCACCTCCCTCAAACTGAAGAAGCACGAAGCGAGGCAAACTTATTGATGGGGGTGCACCAAAATCTTGCAACACCTCGTAATGGGGAGCCACTTGTCGCGGCATCACAAGATTTTTTGTCTGCGGCATATTTGATTACTCAGAAAGACCAATTTTTTTCCAGGGAAGTCTTTTGCTCATTTGTAGCTTACTTTGGCTTGGCAGATGAGCATGTGGATGTTCCGACACCAGCGATATTGAAGCCGGTGCCCTTGTGGACTGGGAAGCAGGTTTTTACCTGTATCGTTAAACCCAATCGACAAACACAAACGTTGGTAAACTTTGAGATGAAAGAGAAGAACTATGACTCGGAGAAGAAGCTTCAGCACTTTTGTCCGAATGATGGATGGGTAGCATTTAGAAATAGCGAGTTGATTTCAGGAAATATTGCGAAGAAGACGATTGGAGGAGGAAGCAAAACTGGCCTGTTGTATGTGTTGCTTCGCGATTTCGGTGCAAACTACGCAGCCAACTTTATGGACCGATTTTCCAAATTCTGTTCTCGATATTTTGGTATGCACAGAGGTTTCTCAATGGGCATATCTGATGTATCTCCTTCGCCCAAACTGAAGAAGATGAAGTTCGACATTCTTAGCGCTGGATACAGGAAGGTAAGTGAGGTATTACCACGAATAGTATCGAGGCAAATATGGCAATTTCACCGTGCTCTTGCTCGATTATGAAATATAGGCCGAAGAATCTATCAAGAGATACGAGGAAGGAACTTTAGAGTTGCGCCCAGGATGTGATTTGCTTCAGTCATTGGAAGAAATCCTCAACGGAATCCTGGGCAAGCTCCGTGAGTCAGCTGGGCAGGAGGCAATGAAGGCGTTGGTAAGACATGATCTTCTTGTGACGTGATGTCATCTTTGTATAATGTGTGCACTCATGTTGCTTTCGTAGCCCTGGTCGAACACCCCGCGCATAATGGCTGAGTGTGGATCAAAAGGTAGTCCCCTTAACATTTCGCAAATGATGGCTTGTGTGGGGCAACAAGCCGTCGGAGGAATGCGAATATTAGATGGGTTCGTCAATAGAACCTTGCCTCACTTCGAGTATCACAGTTTGACGCCTCCTGCGAAAGGATTTGTGGCAAATTCCTTTTTTTCCGGGTTGACGGCGACTGAATTCATCTTCCACACCATGGGAGGCCGTGAAGGATTAGTCGACACAGCTGTAAAGACTGCAGAAACTGGTTACATCCCGTCGGTTGATGAAAGTGAGTGTAAACCGTACAATGAAGAATGTTTTCATATCTTTCCATATTGTGAGGCTCACTTCCGATTTAATTCGCTGTAGGCGTTGGAAGACCTTTCACTACGATATGACAACTCAGTTCGCAACTCTGAGAACACTGTAGTGCAGTTCACTTATGGTGACGATTCACTCAATCCTGAAAAAATGGAAAATAACGATCGGCCAGTAGAATTTGATCGATTAAGACTTCATATCTCACAGTTATTTCCCTGTTCTGAGGAACCGGATCTATTACAAGACCAACTTATTCAAAAGGTAAAGCAATCCTTATGCGAGGATCGATTCCAGCACCTTCTTCCTAATGGCAAAAGATTCTTGACCGAAATAGAATCATATTTCAATGATATTGTCAAGAAACAGGCGGAAGCAACCGAGGCATGTGACAGTGACACGTGGATTCAACAGCGGACTTGGAATCACTGTCGCTTCACAGAGACTCAGGTCGATGAGTTCTTGAAAATGGCTCTCGAGAAGTACAAATTAAGCTTGGTTGAGCCAGGAGAGGCGGTGGGTGCCATTGGTGCTCAAAGTATCAGCGAACCGGGAACTCAGATGACTCTGAAGGTGCGTCAGTTGGTTTCGAGAAATAATATTCGTGACCTCATCGTTCTAGCTTGCAGCTGATTTGCTCCCCTCTCGCAGACGTTTCATTTCGCTGGTGTATCTTCAATGAATGTCACTCTCGGCGTTCCCCGCCTTAAGGAAATTATCAACGCATCAAAGCAAATATCCACTCCTATCATTACAGCGAAACTTGTTCAAGATGATAATAAAATTGGTGCCCGAATCGTAAAAGCTGGGATCGAGAAAACAATGCTTGGCGAGGTGTGTTCTTACATTAAAGAGGTATACTCGAGCGGCGATTGTTACCTCTCTATTCAGTTAGACATGGATGCTATTCAACAACTTCGATTGAACATTGATGCAATGTCAGTACGGCGTTGCATTTTGAAGGGAGTTTCCGGTCAGACTAAACCGCCAATTCTACGTAATCTGACGGAAAGGCATGTCCTTATCAAAAAAGGATCAAAGGCAAAGATTCGTGTGTACGTTCCTGATAAAGGAGATTCGCAAACTTACTTTGCCATGCAGGCACTTAAAGTTGCATTGCCAAGAGTCATTGTTCAGGGAATTTCCACTGTCAATCGAGCCGTAATCAACGAAGAAAATAAAGGGGGTGGGACGCAATACCATCTCCTCGTAGAAGGATACGGACTCTCTGAAGTGATGGGCAGCAATGGGATCGATGGGCGGCATACCACTACCAACCACATTATTGAAGTTGAGCAAACCCTGGGCGTAGAAGCAGCAAGAAGTGCAATTTCATCCGAAATCTCCTACATTATGAATGCGTACGGAATCGGCATTGACAGTCGCCACTTGCTCCTGCTATCAGACGTGATGACTTTTAAAGGCGAAGTTCTCGGCATTACCCGGTTTGGTGTGGCAAAAATGCGTGAGAGTGTATTGATGCTTGCCTCGTTCGAAAAGACTACAGACCATTTGTTTGATGCTGCCGTACATGGCAGATCGGACGCCATTGACGGTGTATCTGAATGCATTATCATGGGAATCCCTGTTCCTGTTGGCACTGGATTGTTCAAGCTTCTCAAACGAGCTACGAGACCATCGGCTCCTACTCCTGTGCCGAGCGTTGTCTCGAGAGGACTCTTATTGGGATAAATTAATTGTTCAGGTTAACTCAAAATATTATTTCCATGGAGCAAGGGAGGCGGACCCACTCGAAAAGATAGAACCTCGCAGTTCGTACGTGCATAAAAGGAGGTGTACACTATGTTGTAGTCCCTCTCTCTAGCTCTAGAGAGAGAGTATCGTACTACGTCGGTGTTTCGTATCCTCTATCGTATCTCACACCTGAATTTGCCATCACACGAATACCAGCAGCCACAATCCACAATGGCGCAATCCCTCTATCGACTTGCTGGACGACAATGCTTGTCGTCCAAAATAGCTGCGACTGCAGCTACAGCCACCACTCTTCTTGCCGCCTCCGCACACCCCATTAAAGAGAATGTCAAGGATGACATTTGTTCCATCGGTTCTGACGACGTCTCGATACCTCGTCGTCGCTTTGAACCCAGTCGTCTGCAGTACTGGAACTCATCCACGGTATTTGCGCATCCACGAACTTTAATCGCATTTTGCGAAGCCCCACATCCCTCCCTGCATCCCTCTACTATCTCGTACAAGCCATCTGATCCCGCTGAATCTGCCGCCGATCCAGTAGTAGGCGGCGTTGATGTCACAACCAGTGATGGGAGGAAGGTGCATGTCACCGGAGGAATGTGGGGAGCAGATCAGGAGGGATTGGTGGGTGAAATCAAAATTGCCATTTCTCAATTGCATCACTTCATACTAACTTTCAATTTTTCTTGTCATTATTGTGCATCAATCTAAACCTGTACCAATAACCTAATGCAGTACCATGGGCTGTTCCCCAGGAGACAATTGTGGAGACCCTCTCGAGAGTATCCACTTTGGGATGACAATTGGGATGGCCGGCATCCTCCACCCATCTCATCTCTGGCAGAAGAGGGAGACGAGAATGGAATGGCGGCCAAGCAACGAGAGAGAGATATTCGTAAAAAAGGCGTGACAAGGCACATCATTTTGATAAGACACGGACAGTACGACGAAACTTTCAAGGTGAGTGTCTTTAACTGAGATATCTAAACGACCATTACTTTTGCTTTCATCAATACATCAATGATATGCACTAAATTAAGACTGTTATCCGATGATGATGCAGGAAGATGAAAAACGAATACTAACACCTCTTGGACGACAGCAGGCAGTTTTGACGGGGAAAAGACTGGGTAAACTCATTCGGGGAGTGAATGAACAATTTGGACCATGCCGTGTAAAGGTAATTCGCGTCAGTAACTTGGCGCGAGCAAAGGAGACGGCTGATATTATATACAAAAATATGGATGTAGGTGAATTAAAGGGCGAGGTTCTTGTAAGGGCAGATCCTGATCCATCTCTTAATGAAGGAAGGTGAGTCCTGTTTTAACTCATGTTGTGCTCAACGCGTATGATACATTAAATCGACACAATGTAAACAGACCATGCCATCATATTCCAGGAGGGAAAGTTCGATCTTCGATTGTAGAAATCACCGATGAGCAACATCCTCGCATCGAACGAGCGTTTCGCAAATACTTTTACCGTGCAGAAATGCCAGATTTTCCGACTCCCGACGACGAGGAGGAAGAAAATAAAAGTAATCAATCGAAGACGGAAAAAGTGACCTCGCAACAACTTGAGTCAGATCCTCAGCACGAGTTTGAAATAATTGTATGTCATGCCAACGTTATCCGATATTTCTTCTGCCGTGCCCTGCAGCTGCCGCCAGAGGCTTGGCTACGGCTGTGCACGTTCAATTGTTCTCTTACCTATTTTACCATTCGGCCTACGGGGACTGTCAGCTGTCGAATGTTGGGAGATATTGGCCACTTGCCATATGAACTTAACACATTTTCTGGACACACAGGTTTCAATTGGTGATAAAGAATTTGGATACGCAGTACTGGTATCGAAATAGAGTAGTAATATGATAGAGTACAGCTCCAGCTAGTAATTAAATCTCAGAATACAAGCCCTATTCCCAGTCTCCGGCACCGACCTTCGCCAAACCCGTGGCTCCATCCATTAGACTCTCCTCATCATTTGAACCATCTCTTTCTTGTTCCATATCCTTGTTTGATTCAATTTCACATTCATCAGCATCATCTCCCTTCTCCTCGTCCTCCACCTCAACTTCTCTTTGTACACTATCTAAATTTTGCGCCTCCAATGTAACACCCTCGATCTTTGCTGTCTCACTTGCAACGTTGACCTTCTCAGCCTCCTTCAACTCAGGTGGAGCCACGTAATGCGGCAATTTCCCCCTTTGAAAGTCATTAATCATCATGATCGCCGCAGTTCTCAAACATGGCTCGCCGCCCTTCAGTAGCCGCCCACTTTTCAGGGCGATTTTTTCGAGTAATTCTACAGAAGTACTCCAAGTGTCGTCACCCGATTTAGGAACACCATACATTGCTGCAATATGTTCCCTCTTGACAGCTTCTTGAATGGCATCAATATAATCCTCCGGCGATTCCAACCGTTCGGCACGCACCACACCCTTCAATACACTATCCGTTTCGGTATCTCCCGCCGTGTCCACGACAACACCTGGACAATCAATCAAGTAAATATTGCGAAACAGGGTGATATACTGCCAAATCTTGGTTTCTCCAGGAATAGGAGCAACCTTACAGCTCTTCTTCGATATGAGCGTATTGATGACGGAACTCTTGCCGACATTTGGATAGCCAATAACACCCACACTTATTTGCTTCTTGTCGCTGTTTAACTTTCCAAATTGTCGTAGCAAACTTATCAGCGCGCCTTTCCCAAATGCATGAGTCATACTAGCATGGAAGGCAATGGTAGGTCGAACTTGCGACAACTCTCCAATCCAACGCTTGGCAACCCAATTGGGCACCAAGTCAATCTTGTTCAAGACAAAGACCAAGTGCTTGTGCGGTGCATTCTTGGCAATATGTTTTTCGATCATGGTACACCGGGTACCGGGAACATTGCGTGCATCAATAATATGCAGAATGACATCCGAGCAGTCCACTACCTTGTAAAATTCTCCCCATATACGCTTCGATTGTCCCTTGAGAAAAAGATCATCCTTCTTGGAATGGACCCAGTCAACACCCTCTCCCTCGGTCTTGGTTAAGTTGGAATCTTTCCCCCAAGGTACTATGCCAACACGCTCGTTCACCTTGGCGTAGGTATCTTGCGATTTCTGTGCCGCGGCGAATAAAGCGCCGTAACCAGAGGCATCATCATCGGTGGGTAGGATATTGGCCGGTTCGGCCTGACCTCCCTTGTAGTTTTCTGCAGTTTCCTCTACTCCAATATCATCCATTTTTGATGTCCTACCAACCATGAATTGCTCCACCTTCACCCGTTTACGACGACTCTTACCCCCAAAAGTATGTTCGAATGGTTCATTCGCCAACAATCCACTATTATTCTTTCCCGCCTTGGTTTGTTCGGCCATATCTTTCAATAATCCCATGGGAAGCTGTTTCCGTTTGACCACGACCGAGTATGGATCCGCCATGGACGATGTCATCTCTTCGCGGAATTTGTCGAGTTCGGTGGGATCGACAACGCGAGTATTTCCAAACCATCGTCGATCGGGGGCAATCCTACCCGTCGAGGCGGTAATTTTCGTGTCCCCGGCTCGATCGGCCATCATGAATTGCCCACCCACCACCTTTCCTTCCTTGTTGCGAATGGCCTTGCCATTGTTGTACATTTTAAGACGTGCAATGGTGGCATTGGTGCGCATGTTGCCATTGTCGCCGCGGGAGGGGGCGGTGCGATTTAACTTGGACGATGCGGCGGATTTCGTGAGCATGTTCCGCGAACCCTTGGCGGGTTGCTGCTTGGTGAATTTGTAGCCAGTTTTTGCCATTTTAGATGGATTTTTTCCAGACTCGTGGTAAGCCAATAATATGAGAGATTGAAAGGAAGTGGTAGTCTACCTAATGACAACGATTAGAATCATTGCAAGGTTGGTTTGTGTTGGTGTTTGTTCGGCAGCAGCAGCGGCGGCGGAGCGTTTGTGTTTGTGATTCATTGGCCGCGAGTCGACCGTCTGGCTGTCGAATCAGCTTGTGTGGGAAACTCATGACACAAAAACTCCCACCACCGACAGCAGCAACTTCTCCCAGTCCGAAGACTTCCACATTTTGGTCTGGCATTTAAATAAAGAGACACCTGAGAATGCCCAAATCTCAAATCTAATAATATTTATAATATCTTAATAAATTACTCATACTATCGGGGCAGACCGAGTCTTATTGAGATGTCGCACATAGTGGAGCAACACCGCCGGAATAGGCAGTTAAA
>JALLBB010000356.1:0-16805 GCA_036939735.1 Discostella stelligera | reverse complement strand
GATTATATCCGCATTGACGCTGGGATATGTCATGACTCTCGAACAACAACATCACTTTAACTGCTGCTATTGCGGTGATGATGTACAGTATCATCATTGCCATGAGGACGACAATAATCCCACAACCACCAGAAAAGGTACTGGCGACAGCGACGCGAACATCCCGCCGACGAAACCCCGGAGAGGAAGAGCGACCGCGGCGGCGGTGGTGCCCATCGCATCCGTGCCCAGGGCGGATCTGCCCCTGCGACGGGACGTCGCGCTACTATTCGAATTGAGCGGATTGAACGCCGCGCAACTGCCGTGTTTGGACGACGAACGCATCGTCGCCCGCCTGAGGAACAAAGACGGTATCGAAAACGACGAACCGAACGAAAATGATGATTGGCGACGACGACCGACGCTGACGCTCGTGGATCACAATCGCATTCGATCGTCTTTGTGGCATCTCTCCGAATCGGTCACGGAGATACTGGATCATCACGAAGACGAGAAATGTCATCTCGAGACGACGACGACGACTACTACTACTACTACTACTACTACTAGTCATGATGATACTGATGCTGCGGCAATACCCTCGAAAAGCGGCAGGCGCATCATTGCATTCCAAGACGGGAGGGCCACGGTCGCGAGCACGTGCACCCTCGTCGCCGAGCGGTTGTTCGCGCTGCTGGACGCCATCGACGAGAAGAACAAGAACAACAACAACAACAACAACAACATTACATCTCCCGCAACGCTGATGAAGAAGAAGAAGAAGAAGATCGACGGCAGTCTCGGCATGTTGTTGCTGGGCGTCATCCTCCTCGATACGATCCACATGTCGCCGACCGCAGGGAGGGGGACGCGGCGCGATGCGCGAGCCGTGGCCGAGCTGTTGGAGCGAACGGATTGGTCGTCCTTGCATCGTCGTCGCAATGGTGAGGATGATGATGGTCGTCATCATCATCCCGAAGAGCCGTCGGCCGCGGCGAGGATGGGGACGAAGGGGAACGAGGATGCGTCGGAACGACGAAAATCGATATTCCCCGACCTGCTTATCCACGGCGACGGCGGCGGCGCGCCGAACACCGCGGCATTGTTCGAGGTGCTTTGCAATTCTCGCAGCGATGAGAAATTCTGGAGGGAGGCGTCGGTTTCGGATTGTTTGCGAATGGATTATAAAAAGTTTATGGTGCCATCGTCGTCGCAATCATCGTCGTCGACGTTCATCTCGTCCATCGGTCTCTCCACCGTATTGTTAAGCACGGAGGAACTCCTGTCGAAGAATAATTTTCTCGCAGACCTTTCGACCCATGTCGCGTCCAGCCAAGTGGAGCTATTCGGCGTTCTAACATTGGACCTGCGCGAGAATGATAATGACGACGACGGCGGCGGCGGTGGCAGAACGGCCGTTCGAGGATTGCTCCTCGCGAGCTCGCGTCGACGAGTCGTCGATTCGTACGCCGAATTTTTGTTGAATGGGACGGAAGCGGCATTTTTGGAGCTCGTGGAATGGGAGGAGGATCGTGCGGAGACCATGGCCGAAAAGGACGACATCGTGGACGAAGCTGGTAGTACTACTACTTTGATCCACATTCGCGTATTCCGGCAGGGGAATGCACGGATGGGGAGGAAACAGATCGCGCCCGTCCTCCTCGGTGGAGCGACCTCTGTCGTGGGAGGAACTCCTCGGTTGTAATAATATAATTGGGAATATTTATGAATGTATTCATTTATCTCTGCAATAATATTTTGATTTGAGCGTAGACAGGAGGTTCTTGTCTTCTTCCACCAGTTCTTGGTTACTGATAATGGTCTCGAATTGATGGATCAACGCCACAAGCTGTTCACGTTTTGAGGAGTCGAAGTGTACCGATTGCAAAGCATCTGAGCAGGGACCCAGCTTCATCAATCCTCCTAGAGCCCTCAAAAAAGGTAAGGAAAACGGAGGTTGTATTATTTCGATCAACCCAGCAAAATAGTATCGTAATAGAGCAGAGTCCATGTCAACATCCTTCTCGAGCCTGTATTGCACAGCGGAGATAACAGCGAGAGACAGGCCCTGAGTGGATAGCCATAGCATTAACCGTATGGATTGCTCTTTGATGGATTGCATCGTTCGATGAGAAATTTCGCGATTGGAGTGTCCCAGGAATATGAGAGATAGCTCCAGCACCGCAGGTCTGGTCAAGGGTTGGTGTAGGCAGATCAGCCTCGCCAGACTCAGGATACAAGGCGATATGGTCGGGTACGATGCGGTCGAAACAAAGTCGGGTACGCTGACAAACGCTTTTGCCCAAATCAGTGCCCCTCGTGCTATCACAGAATACCGGATACATGAGGCCGAGAGCTGTCTTCCCGCGGATCCCTCCGTATTTTGATCAATATTATCAAGTACGGTGAAGGAAACCATGTTTTCGAGCTGCTCACATAACTGACTTCCCTTCAAAATGACCTTGGAAAGAACATCATCGTCATCGCATTTAGCGGCAGTTGATTGGGCGCCATTGCTCTGCCCATTAGCGGCCCTTTCGGACGCTGTCACCGCCAGGGCCAAAAGTCTCGCGAATTTCAGCCTCGTTTCCAATTGACGCATGCGCTGCCTGGGTTCAAACAAATTCTCAAATAAGGCATTTATTACCGTGGGATGCTCGACCAATATATCTCCAATCCGATCGGTGGGCCCTCCATACGCATATTTCAAAACACTATCCGCAGACTCTTTATCTAATTGTGCACCGAGACTATTTTTCATCAGCAGCTGAGATATAGCCGAGTCGAGCACATCCTCAGGGTCACTACTTGTCGAAGAGGTACTCCCCCAATTGTCAATTTCGACATCATCGTCTACATTCACATTCTTTACCACCCGACGTCTCTTTCGTTGGAATAAATCACTCATGGTCAGTGCAACGTCAATCTTTCTCTTGCGTTGAAACGTTGTTCCTGTCTTTATTGGTGTAAGCATTTCATCCTCGAGCTCCTCACGCAATCGTTCCCATTTTCGAATAGCCCGTTTCAAGTACTCCGGATGAGTGCATTTGCCATCCAATAGAATTCGTTTTGATTTGGAGAGCAATACTTTGAAAACCTCCATTGCAAACAGGTACGTATAGGACGTGGACGTGCACGTCCTACGCAAGTCGGCAACTAGGGTCCCCATGGGGCCCTTGGTCGTGTCAATTGACTCGTTGACGATTTCTCTTCCATAACCATTCACGGAGAGTTTTGCAGTTATGGCAAGTTCCGACTGCAGCATGGAATTGAACACGCCAAAGTATTCCGCTTGATTGATCCTGCTCGCAATTTCACGGTGATATCCCAAGTTCGACATAGACTGCAAGCAGTACAAGAAGAGTGTGCTATCCTTATTCGAGGCCGACAAGTCAATTAACAATTTGCGCCATCGCTTTGAAGCAATCATTCTATCGATGAAGGCAGCCTCCTTCTTGGGAAGTTTGACAATGGCATCGCCGTAATCCTTCGTAAATCGTTCCTTGGCAAGTTGGTGAATGACCCTTTCCACGACATCTCGAGCGGAATCGGCAGCGCCCCGTCGGAGAGAGGGCAAATCGTCGACAGGTGTATTAGCAACATCAGTATCGATACCAGGTCCAGTTTTGATAGAATCCCCCGTGGATGAAGACGATTTCAATTGGGCCAACCACAACCCCAACAGGCCACAAGTGGCCGTATCGCCGCTGTATCCATTAATCAGTGATTGCATTGCCTTTGGTCCTGCCTCCTGAGGTCCTAATTCTTGAACGAGAACGTCAATGTAATCTAGTACCTTTGGTTCCATGACTGCATCTGGTTGCTGTAAGAATTGCTCAGCCATTACAGCATTCATTTTTGTGTTGGTGGCAGAATCATCTGCAGTTTGTTCCTCTTCTGTCAACCGAGAATGCCCACTCTGGGAGAGGTTGTCAGTATCGCCACCTGGTTCATGATCGATGTCATTGGCAGTGAGAAGTGAGTCATTGCGCGCCGCCTCCGTCCCTTTTAGTGACTCGTCTCGCAACACTTGAGTAACATCTCTTTCTCCTGGAGCTGAAGGAGTGGCATGGGCATCCTCCTCAATCTCTTCCACATGAATGCCAACCATATCACCCAAAATTTGAGGTCGATCCCATTGAGTCTCACCGGTCTCGACATGATAGTAATATGTTCGATTCTCGTCATCCTTGTAGGCGACCCAGCCGTTCCCAATATCTTCTCCGTCGTCCAGCTCCTCCTCCTGGCGAACCTCTCTGTCTGCGTCGTTGATGTCATCGTAACCAACGTCTCCATCGCCAACAGGGTCATCCGCAACATCATCAGCGACAACGTCATCATCCTCGAAAAACGGAGATGGAATATCCGTCGGGTCCTGGTGATGGGTTTCCTCCGCCATGATCCATTCAGCATCATAGGTTACAGAGAGGTGCTTCCAAACAACGACAACAACGCCGTTCGATAGCCGCACGCACGCGTGATCAGACGAAGAAGCCTCCCGCCATTCTCCGTGATGAGTCGAGTCTATCACGTTCTAACAATGAAGAATGAAGTGGGAGGATGGAATCAAGGACATTAATGGAATAGAACTGGTGTTGATTAGGACTCTAAGAGGCCCACATTCTTCGTTTGTCAACAAATATAATGATATCATCAATTTCCCGAAGAGATGCGTTGTAAACCCTTAATCTATAACGTTTGCCGATCTGACATGACAAGAAGGGAAATTTATATGTATTGTTGCACTATATAGACAGAGGTTCGATTTCTAAACACGGCCCCACACAAAGAGGGTTGATTGGTCTCGTTTGTCCTAATATCTCTTCAAACAGAAACACAATCACTATCATCGGAGCAAATTATTTCGTCATAAATCGCAGCTGAGAAGTCATCGATACTTTCTTGGTCTGTTCCGTCACGCACCAAGTCGAGTAGATAGCCAGACATACTATCACCATCATCGGAGTTCAGCATTTCATCAAATCCTATGACCGAATCGTCGTGATTATCATCAAATAACAATTGGGCATCGATTTCCCATGAGCCGCTGCTGCTGATGATGGTAGATTCCGGGTCGTTTGAGCTTGAACTGCAGGATGATGATGATGATGCTGAAGGTAAGCCAAACAAGCTCGTGTCAAAGTCACCGAGTACCGCATGCTCGGAAAGGAATGGGCAGTCGATTGGTTCAATATCCACCGAAGCGGAAAAGGAAGCCATTGGATCGAAGGCTTCGTTCACCGTGAAATTTGTCCCTGCCTCGACCGATTCTGGAGCCGTAGCGACATGGAAATTGGGACTCTTTTTCTTCGTCTTCCCATCAGACGTGCCATGTCGATCCCGGCGACAAGTTACCCTCTTCGTTATAATAATTTCCCCATCCTTCTTCCGCATCTCCTCCCGATAACGAATCTCGTTTTCATGGCCACAGTTTGGCCAATACATACCATGCTCATCTCTGGTAAATCGCTCATCAAGGTCAGGGAACCATCGATAGAACTTGCGTTTGACTGATTCAATTCTGGTCTTGGTAAGCGTATCTCCTTCATCCGAATTCTGACGTTTACGAAGGCACTTGACCGAGCCGTAGATGCGCATGAGACGGAGCATTTCCTCAAAGGCGACGCCACGGTCGGTGCGCTTTGCGCGCTTGGTAGATTTTGATCTTGGCTTCTTCTCGGTGTCTTTCATTGTGGTAGATATAGTCTAGTTGGCAAGAGAGATTGATATTGATAAGATTCGACATAGAGGGTAGTAGCATATGGCAATAAGGATGACCCCGGACAACCGCAGCCTCGTGTCTTTACCCCTCGAGTCTGACCTTATCTCGGCAAAAGGGGCAGACAGTGTGCAAAAGCCCCTCACCGCCGAAAGACCTCAAATCAATAGCAAACTTGAGGTTGCGGATTGAAGTATCCCTGAAAGACTGACAGTCATGTCAATGCCATGTGCCAAGGCGGATGTACTATCATCCATGCACACAGTAACAACGAGATAAAACTCTTCGCCTGAAGCGAGTCGGCATCCCCGGGCCAATCTAGCATCTCCATCACGATAAGTGTTTCGACTTGCTTACCTTAATTATTTGTTGTCGGTATGAGCAATGCCGTATCAGAGGGTTGACACCATTTCTATCTTGATGTGTGAACACACAGCTAGCTGCTTACTGGTCATCTCTGATGAACCATGTTACGAAGGTTGTATGCGTTGACGCAGCTGAACACACTTCACTTCTCTCCATCCTCTCTCAGACGAGTTCTGGACATAAAGAGATCTTTTAAAGTAGGAATTGGTATGAATTTACCGAGAGTGAGATTAGTGACTCGACTCTCTAGCCACAGTGTTTCTTGCTTAATGATAAAATCTTGTCTGTCTGTCATCCCAGCAGCTTTGACCTGTGCTATTTTCAAAAATGAATCCAAAATTCAAAATTGGTTTCGACGATAACAATGAAAGAGTAAGGCTTTGGACACCAACAATAACAAGCATCAATGGATGTTGATTCAATCTGGAAATCATTAAAGAATGAGGGAGATGGGATCTCTTGTGCTAAGGGCGAATGCGGCACTTCTGTAATTACGAAATGCAACAAACCGATTGCTTTCCGTCCCTTTGACATCGAGGAAGTTGCAAAGGAGCTCACGCTTAATCATCCAAAATATGACGGATGTGATAGTGATAACGAAGTTTTAGATTCTTACTCTGACTCTTTTTGCTGCCTTGGCTTTGACGAGAAGATTGGAACCTCACACAACTCAGAGGATGAAGTTAATACTGATGAGAACGAGCTAAAGAAGGAGCACGACGCCAATACCAAATTGAGAGTAGAGCGACTAGCACAAGCTCTACGCAGTGATTATGAAACGGATCGAGTTGAAACATTGTCCAAGTTGAATGAAATAATCAACTCTTTGCGAGTAAATCTCCCGCAGCCCACGGAAATGAAGTACCCTCCACCTTATGACAATGACATGATTACACTCAACCGCAACTTGCCTCTGGTGTCGGATCTCGTAAAGTCGGAGCTGCTGTTAGAAGGCAAAGAAAACTTACATCCTACAACATTGTCAGGTTCTTGCTTGAAAAAACATCATGATGGTGCATCGGCAACAACTAGATTGCAACTCATTCTAAACTCATGCGGCAGTTCCCTGTTTCGCCTCATCGGAGACGGCAAGTCGGAGAAAAGTCGCGGCCTTGCCATATCATGCGTGCAATCGCTTCTCCTTGCCGGCATTGATACAGGAAGACACATCCCATTCCTTATCCCCGCGTTGTGTGCAAGGTATCCACCGTCCTCCTACGACAAAGACCTGGAAGTATTCGTCCAAGACATACAATCGCATGAATTCTATAAGCGAGGAGGAGCAACTAATCGCCAGGATAAGAATCACGTCTTCAGCAGAGGTATGTCGTCAGGTTGCTTAATAGCAGCTGTTTATACCTCTTGTTTCTCATTACGTCTTCGACAAATGAACAGTTGTCGAGCCCAGTGAAGAATTGCGCATTGAGCTTTGCAAGACATTTTATTGTCTCCTTCGCGGAGCTCTATCAAGCTGTACAGAGACTTCTCTGGCTAAGTATTACCCTGACATCATCTTTTCACTTCAGTCAAGCCTGTTGGATCCATTCCCTGAGCTAAGAATTGAAGCATGCAATGTATTTGTTCAGTTGCTTCGCGTCCCCCATTGGCAGCAGGGAGCCAGATACTTTGCAACAGGTCTTGCACGATCTGCCCTGCAAAATTGTCGACACAAGAAATCGAACGTGATAATTGCTGCGATGAATCTGTTTGAGGCCAGCGTTTGCGTTCCCGATAAGGCGAAAGGGAGGGGAGCTGGGACGACGGCTATTGCTGATCTTGTTGGGTTCCAAGTGGACAATGTAAGCAACTACTCGCATTCTTTCCTAAAGATGCGCTTTCCAATAGTAACCACAATTTGTTTCGTCAAGGTTCTTCCCATTGCAGCCTTTTATGATTCCAAGTACAATGTTTCGGTAAACATATTGGCCGAACTTGCCACGCACAAGAATCATCGCGTTCGAATGCGTTGCTGTGAAATGCTATCGTACTTTCTTGTTTTCCTCCCAGATAGGTATGACCACCAACCTCGTCTTTTGCCCTACGTTTTATCATTCATAAGCGATGACTCGCCAGAAATTCAGAGGACGGCATTAGATTGCATAGAGAAATGTGGATTTCAGTATGAACGTGAGCATCCCGATGACGTTATTGAACGGCGACAGTTTGGTGTCGATGGTGACGATACCATCGACTATGATAACAATTTACCAATGCCGTTCCTTCATCGACCTAACCTTGGAGCAAGATTGTTTGTCAGAGCCAATACGTGCCGAATTTTCTTGGCAGTACTTACCGAGCTATCCAACTGGAGAGAGCAAACGCGAAAAAGATCAGCAGAGCTGCTTTTGATACTGACCGTCTATGGCGAAGAGCACTTGACGAAAAATTTCCACCATACCGTTGCATCAATAGCAAGAGCAATCAGCGTTGAGAAGTCCTCAAAGATGGAGAATGGTCGTTTAACGATTCTTGACACAATCCAGCAAGTCCTTCGTCTGATGGGCAAGTACATCGACCCCGCGTCCTATCTGCCACTGATGTGCCCGCGGATCTCGGGTGATGCTTCTTCAGCGACAAGTAACTCTGAAGATGGATATCACTCCGAAACATCACGATCTATTCATGGGGCAATACTAAAATCATTGATTGAGGGTGCTCCGTTGCGTAGGTTACTTTTACATTGGGTTTCACTAGCCACTCTTCTAACCAACGCCGACTGCATTGGCCCATATGTCGGCACGCAAACAAGACACGAGTGTATCTCCGCTTTCCACGCTCTCATTGTCAAGGTAAAGTGCGACGACGGATGTGTAGTGAAAGATTTTGTATCCCACTTTACAAACAACGAAGATGATATGGCAGAATTGAATTGCGTCCTTTCCACCAGCGGTCTAGCGTTAGAAAAACTCCAAGAAAGCCATCCCATCGGCCAAGATGCCATGATGGCTCAAGAGTGTTTAGGTGGCCTGTCCAAAATTCAATCTGCCATTGCCACTTATCGGGAATGAATCACGCAGATGGATTGTATTCACATCCAAGCTTGTGCTAATGTCCAATGAGTTTTATAAACAGTGCATTTCTAAAGCTCGCTCTTCTTTCCAACGGATTTTCGTTCCCCTGTCCCCCACCACCAAAATATTTTGCTGAACTCTAAATTAATTCCCATTCGTTCCAGTAAGCCCGCACTGTCGAATTCCTTTCGGTATTCTTCCGTTGTTTTTGCGCCAAGGAAAAATTTGTCTCGCTTCGTGAGAGGCTGTAATAGCAATCAAAGATGAATGAGTAACGGGAGCAAGAGTCGAAACATCCATGCGAGAGCTGATAAATGCACAATCGCTTCTTACCATATAATATGTGCACATCCCTTGCTTGATGCTGCAGTTTGCAATAATGATCGGACTAGAGTTCTTCCCCGCTTCTTTACCATGCTCGGCATAATATTTCTTGAATTTCGGAATAATCTTTGTGTTTTTTAATTTATCATTGAAGAAATGGGGAGAGAGAAAGAGCACAACAAAAAATGAGCTTTCCAATTGCTGAATAGTTGAAAACACGAGTGAGCTTAACAAACATCAAGAAGTCGTGCATGACAATGAGTTTACCTTGAACGATTGCAACACCGCCGACCACACTCCATCATTAAATGGGTGATATGCCACCGCCGCACTAACCCTTGGCAATTGTGCCACTTGATATCGAACATCCTTCGAATGTCGCGCATCCTCTTCCGCAATATTGTTCTGGATGAGTTTCAAATCAATGCCTTTGTTGGTGGTATCGAGCAACCATTTCTTGATTTTGTCAACATCCTTCGAACTTTGCTTGGATGTGAGTAATACACCGCTGGCGAAGCGTGTTTTGCCCCCGGGAATGAATGCTTCGTCATCCATGAATATAGTGTAAAGGAAATCATCGGTCCTCTCTTCCTTTTTCTTTTCCGTCTCTTGTTCCAACCTACTACTAATAACCCCCCCCTCTTCCAAATCCGAAGCAATCGTCCTCCAAGTGCCAAAGGAGGCGGCGTAATCCTTTTGCATGAGTTTGTAAAGGAAAGTCCCCCCGGGGAAAACCGTATCCTTCGTATCAATAATGGATACGGGCGCGAGCAACCCAGCTGAGAGGGAGGAATGCACGAGTAGGATTGTGACGATGGCCGAGGCGATGAGATATTGAGATCGTTGTTGAGTCGGTTGAGGAGTAGCACCGACGGTGAGTTCGTGATAGCTCATAATGATATTGTAGTGTAGGTTGCAGATGTAGTGTAGGTTGTAGTTGTTGCTTGTTGCTTTCTCTGGCGTATGTGTGTGTAAGTGTGCGCGCGATTTATTCTTCTCGTTTTACTGGGAATTACAACATAAAAGTAGACGATACAGACGACGGCGGTGATAATAGTAAAGGGAAGGGTTATTTGATTGGCAGGGCGGCGGGATCCCCTCTCAATTAAAAAAGAGCATGTGACGATGATGATGATGTTGTTGTGAGTTGTGATGATGGTGAAGATAGGTGAAGATGATGGATGATGCAATGGGTGAAAGGAAAGGAAGCACCACAAATTTTTTTTTTCGGCGAATGCACCATCGCTGTATCAATGTCGCTGAAATTGAATATCCAGGTCTGTCCTTCGTTCAAAAGGAGTGTTGTTGGTTTGGAAAGGCGGCAACGAAACATCTGCTGGGCCATGGCTGGCAGCTGGCAGAACCGCAAGCACCCTCGCCGCCTCCGACAAAACTTCATCCGCTTCCCTGCCAACGATGATGGAATTCCAATAATTGTTCTGATGTTGTACCTTTTACTCTTCATCATGTTCGTTGTTGTCCCTCACAAGAATATTAGATAGTCGAAGCATGAACAACTACTAAGCTTTCATTCTATTGCATTAGTAGTAACTCCAATCAATCATGTCGATGCCACTACTGATGATATGCATCCTCTCCACCACCATCTTCCTCTTCCTCTTCGGCAATGCGTTTTCATTCTCGTCCAAATCAGTAACAACAACAACAACAACTTCATCAGCATCATCATCATCATCACGCATTATCCGATGCAGAAGGAACAATAACTGCTGTCCCGCAGCAACAGCAGTGCAAGTTTCTACACGACGACACGAAGCCATTACTTACGACAGCAACAAACTGCACTACTTACGACGAGACGACGAAGATTATATCAGTAACGGCCAAGGAATAATCATCAACAATGCCAAGCGAATCTCTCGCTACATTCGTCGGGAAAGACTGCGTTACCAACGAATGCAACACCTCCAAGACCAAGAAGAACACAACCTAGTACCACAGCATCATCATCTGTTGGAATTGGAATGGAGGATGAACCATCCTCTCAACTACGAAGAAGGCCAGGGAGAGCAAGTGCTCAAGTTCGCAAATCCACCACCCCTACCATTACCATCCAGAGCAGCAGCAGTGACAGCGCCACCGCTATTGGCAAACACTCCCATACCCATCATCAACTTTCGTACCAATTCCGACTTCCCCGCGAGTCAATTGCCACCCAGTCACTGGATCACTCGCGCCTTGCCTCCATTACCGTTTGAGGATGCCAAATATTCCAACTGTGTTACGTTGCGAGGTACTACTCCCAATAATAATAATGTTGCTGGTGATGAGAAGGTAAACGATACAGAAAAGGTGATACGAAGGAAGACGATTCGGATATTAGTTCCGTGCATGGATGACAATGAGTGTTACTTGCTGGATGAGGAGGATGAAACTAATGTCAAGATTGACCGCAAGTCAACGACAATATCCTCCTCCTCCTCCTCATCATCATCATCATCATCATCTTGCGTGTACATTCATGGTGTCAAGTATTCCATACGAACAATCCACGAGGGAGAAGAAATTGTGGTGGTTGTTCCCCAACAACCACAAGAACAACCAAGCGAGGTGGCCAAAAACTCACCACGCGCCTACTGGCTCCAAACCAAACTTCACAATGCCATCTACGGGCAAGTACGGCATGGAACGGTGTTGCGGCGATTGGAGGAGCCTATTATGATCATCAAGAACTCGACTACGTCAGCAATTTCGTCGAATGCGAGCCGAAATATTAAAGATGAGGATGAAATGATTGAATGGATGGCAACTCCCACATCCGTGGCCATCAAGCAAATGAGCTGGGACACTATCTTGTCCCAACGGGGTAAGTTGGCCGAAGATCCGATAACGGAGGTGGCGGCGATGCAATATTTGCAAGAATTTATAAGGAATGAATTGCAGCAACGGCAACAGGATGAGGAATTGGAATCATCCATGAACCAGCAGGAATATCAACAGCAACATCATCACATCATGATGCCATTAGATTTACTTTCGGACCATGAATACTTGTATAGCATTACGCCATTCTGTACTGGTGGGCGATTGTTGGATGTGCTGGAAAATAAGAGTCGTTTTTCGGAACCGGAGGCGAGGTATTGGATGCGTCAGATATTGAGGGTGAGTGCTTTGCTTCAGTATCGTAAACCTACCTTCCGTGACGGTGGGGCATGATGTGAACTGAGTCAAATACATCCATGGAATACATGAAACTCAATTCTTTCTCGATTTTCATCAAATTCTTGCTCTCAATACTTTGTCTCTGTGTGAAGGGATTGTCATGCCTAAAACGGGCAGGCGTCGCACATCGCGATATGAGTCCCGAAAATCTCATGGTCCATGAGGGTCGTGTGTATATAATAGATATGGGAATGTCGTTACGGATACCGTCACTCCAGAATACGAACAGTGAGGATTACGGGATGATGCAAAACTCCCACCACCATTATCATCATCCACATCCACGACAACGATCTCTCATCCTACCACAATCTCCCTGCGGCAAATGGTATTACCTCTCACCGGAGGTGTGCCTGAGCGAACAACCCTTTGATGGTCCCGCCGTGGATCTATGGGCCGCCGGCGTAATTCTATTCATCATGTTGACGGGTCTACCACCATGGGAGGAACCAACGATGTCGGATGAAAACTTTCGGCTCATGTCGACCGGTCATCTCATGAGACTATTGACGGAACGACGTGTGGGACTGTCAGTGGATGCAATGGATTTACTCCAGCGAATGCTTTGGTTTGACCCTGCCGATCGATTGAGCTTAGAGCAGGTATGTGCCCATCCATGGATTACGCACGAGAAGTACAACATCCCGTCATAGATGGGTGTATAATAATAAAGGAACGAATAACACAAGAATCGTATAAACTAGCCACTATAAACTATAATTGAAGTCACTCAACTAACTTTCTTATCTTCAATCGTCACGTGAACGTTCTTGCTTCCTTTCTCGAGCACTTCCTGGACTAGGAGCGCGGCTTCCAGCGAAATTAGTATGGATTCATTCATGCTCTCTTCCATTTGCGGTTTTGGTGACACTTGAGGCACTTTCACAACCTCAATATTGGGTTCTGTACCCGAGGGTATTGTCGTTGTAAGACAGGCACGTTTGCAATGGAGTCCAGGTATTGGCGGCTTGGTACCAACGTGTGTGACTGAATGCAATGACGATTTCCGAGGTGGAACAGGCGATTTATAGTCATTGCACGAATGCGACGACGATTTCCTACATTTGGATTCAGAGTTTGTATGCGAATGTAACGAAGATTTCCGAAGCGGGGCCGATATTCCACACGTGGCATTTTTCCGTCTGTCAAGCGGTGCCCGCCTAACGCTTACCTCATCGCATGACTGCAGAGTGCCGCGACGTCGACAATCTGGTGCAAGTATTCTCTGTGGGTATCGCAACGTTGGTGATGACGGGTTTGCCCCATGTCGAATTGGTTGCTTGGATGTCCTCTCCGTGGCAACCGTTTGATTGGTAACAGACGTCAGTGATGTTGCGACACTGTCATTTTCCGGCTCATCAGCCGCAGAGACAGATTTTGGAATCGCTAACGCGGGAAACCGACGATGATCAGGCATATTATTAACCACGACATCCGAGTTTCGCCGTCTCGCATTTACCTCGCGTTTCTTAGGTAATTTTGTAGCTAAACTTGCCCTCCGGTTTGCATCATGGTTGGTATTGCTCGCGCCGTACGTGCTGTACTTCCTAAGATGCAGCGGTATTCTCTTTGGTTTCTCCTCCACTACTCGCTCACGTAGTATCAATTCAGCTCGTAAATTCCTCGCGATAACCCTTCCCATGGAACCTCTCCATATTCGTTGAATGTTTTTCGCTCCATTTTGTCGGCGAATCAATTCTGATAGATACATTCGCCGCAGCAATTTCCCTCTTATTACGGCCTGAATCGCAGTGGCTGATTTGTTGTTTAACACTTGCCTCCTCTCCAATAATAAATCAAGGTAACGAATTCGTTGTATCTTTCCTCGTGTAAATGTTTGAATGGTCAGGAGGGATTTATCTCTATTCTTTTGCCACAAATACTCTCTCTTCGATTGGGCGCGTGCTCGTCCCTTCCAACCCCTGTAACGGCATTGAAAGACTTGCGCAACCAACTTCCTCATGAGTAATTCGTGTTGCATTGCATGGTACAATACTAACGCCTGCCTACGTCTAACAACAGTCTGAAATTGCAGAACCCCCCGTTCGATTATACTGATTAAAGCATGCGCGTTCTCTCTAGCTTTCTCGGTCTCACGCAACCTCTCCAACAATAGCTCAACGCGTTGTTCTTCCAATTGAAGTTCTCTTTCGAGTCCTCGCTTCTTCTCCATCATTCGGAGTAGGCTACTCCGTCGAAGCGCGTGACGTTCAAGGGAACCATTGGAATAAAACCGCCCCGCTAGACGGGTACTGAAATTGGATCTTACGGAGTGCCGTCCCAAGTCGCTGTTGAGGAGACGAGCTTCTTGGAGAATCGAATCAGACGGTGGAGAGGAAAATGAAACATTCCCTGCATCCATCATTCCAATATTTCACCTGATGTCATCCATCGCGGCGATGATGGTGAATCGATCTTCAACAATATGAAAACTGCCAAAAAAGGCCCCACCTGGAAATTATTTTCTTCTCACACCTTCGACATCTTTTGAGTTTAAAATTTTCTCCAAACCGCTGGTCTTGGCGACATCCTACGTCTTTACAGGGACAACTCAGCCAGCGACTCCTGTTTACTCTCCCACGGCTTCAAATGCGTGTCCTCGATAGAATAGCTTCCATCCTCTCTAAATCTATAATCCTCCACCACGGCATTCCCACTTCCTGCTGTGTTGTTGCCCTTCTCAGCCAACAATGCAAAATGTCTCCCAGTAGCGGCCGCAATCTTCACAACATCAAATAACTCCGCGATGAATTCTCTCAATTCAGGCATGCCATCTGCATACTCATCCAAATATGGTTCCGTGGCACGCAATAAGCTAAAGAGCAATGCATTCTCACGTTGTGCCTTGTAGGCGGGAGATTCAAAGTCCATTTCACTGATCCATAATTGACCCCCGGGTCGCAAGATACGGTATGCCTCTTGTATCACTTGTTTGGATGCCGAGATTGGTAGCTCATGCAAGACCAAACTTAGATTGACCACCGCGACGGAGTTGGATGGTAGATTCGTGTTTGCCATATCACCCTGACGCAATTGTATCCGACTGTCTGTCTCAATGTCCGTGATCCAACCGTTTACCTCAGCGTTCGTACTGCTATCGTCATGATCCAAAACAATGGCCGAGGGTGATAATTTCAATAGTGTTTGTCCCACCTCAATAAAATATGGCGATAAATCAATACCAATCAGCTGTGTCACTTGGGGATATAGCTTGGATAGTCGACGCGTGCTAGTTCCAGTTCCGCATCCAAAATCAACAATAATCACTTCCTTCGCGCCCTTCTTCTTCGACCGTATATGATTTTGTATCCCAGCTCCCAATTTCAAGAGTGCCTCATCAAAAGCACTACGAAATACATCTTCACCTTTACTGGAATACTTTGGGAAATTCCTTGCCCCCACTGCTCGACTATGCAGTGAGAGGTGAGAGTGGAGTGTTTAGTGTTGTGTGTGAAAATGCAAGATCGTTGGCAGGTGAGAAATTTACTGACGTGAGACACTAACGATACTACAAAGATTACCTTGCCAACTCTTGTTCCAATGCAGCATCGTAACACAAATTCCCCTCTGGATAGGCGTGGAATGATTTAACATAATATTCGGGATACTGCACATCCCCATTAATCACATTCTTCAGGGGAGGGTGATTATTATGAGCCCATTGTGCCTCCATTTGAGTCTTGAGCCACTTTTTTGCCAAGAACCATGGTATTCCATTCTTTTCTGCGGTGGTAACAATGGTCGCACGAGCTTGCGGGACGAGGATGTACGTCCATATGGGAGAGGCGAGTGCCAAGTTGAGGAGTGTTTGTGCGAATCCAGTTCGCGGTTTGGCCATGGGAGTGCCGCCACTGCTGGCAGTGGGGTTGGTACTACTAGGAGAGGTAGGATTGGGTGGACGAGAAGCTGCACACAATGGCCATGGGCGGCGTGTTGGGAGTTGACGTTGTGACTGCAGGCTGGTACTATCATTTCTTTGTCTTGGCTGCATTTGCTTGGTGGTAGGGGAGAAAGCAGCAATACTAGAGACAAGGAATGCTGATGTCGTATTGGGCTGGAGGAGGAAACATGCCGCAAAAAATATTAATGGTCGGAGCATTATAATTTGACACGTTGCCATCGTTCTCGACTTCAGGCTACCTAGAGTGGTCACCCTTTGGCGCGATAGAGAACGATAGCTATCTCGGGGGTCTACACAATCCTACGTAGAATCCTGGTATGAT
>JALLBB010000355.1:0-16798 GCA_036939735.1 Discostella stelligera | reverse complement strand
CAGCTCCATCCAGCAGCCCAACGACGCTCACTCCATCATCATTGAAGCCAACCACATTGGCCCCGACGTTTCAGCCAACAATGATCCCCACATCCTCAGCTCCATCCAGCAGCCCAACGACGCTCAATCCGACATCATTGAAGCCTACCACATTGGCCCCGACGTTTCAGCCCACAATGAACCCCACATCCTCAGCTCCATCCAGCAGCCCAACGACGCTCACTCCATCATCATTGAAGCCAACCACTTTGACCCCGACGTTTCAGCCAACGATGAACCCCACATCCTCAGCTCCATCCAGCAGCCCAACGACGCTCACTCCATCATCATTGAAGCCAACCACTTTGAACCCGACGTTTCAGCCAACGATGAACCCCACATCCTCAGCTTCATCCAGCAGCCCAACGACGCTCAATCCGACATCATTGAAGCCAACCACATTGACCTCGACGTTTCAGCCAATGATGAACCCTACTTCCTCATCATCTTCCCCAGCCCCACTAAATAGTACAATGTCTTTTCCACCCACGACTCATACACTGAGTCAGCAGCCAACACCTAGCACAGTATTCATCACCTCCCAGATTGTACGTGTTTTATGGAGAAGGATTGGTATTCTGTCCATGATTTCAGCTTATGCTTACCTTTACCCTTTTTTTCGCTCATTTTTATAGCCTTCTTCTCTGCTGTCAACTAGTTTTCCTTCAGTGATGCTCATCGTTAAACCATCAACACCTCAGGCAACTTCATTACCAACGCCAACTAACGTCCCTTCATTTTTCAATACATCAACTGAAATCCCGTCCTCTACATCATCATATAAGCATTCTTTTGAACCACCATCATCACCCCCCTCAACGACATCAATCACATCATTGGTTCCATCTGGATATCGAGCTACCTTCAAGCCAACCAAAGAGCCATTATATTACACGCCCACATTTCAGCCTAGTGGAATGCCATTGGGGCTTCACCCTATCGGATTCCCTTACCATTCCTGCACTGGCGGAATGATCATTGAGGTAAGGGTATCAACTGATGATTTTCCTTGGGAAACCGAATGGATATTGAAAGATAAGTGCGGGTTGGGGATTAACATCCTCATGACTGCTTCTACCCAAGGAGCCAATTTTTCAACACCTGAGTTATGTCTTCCATTTAGTGAGTACGAATTCACTATAATGGATACAGCTGGGGATGGCTTCTGCTGCGATTTTGGGAATGGCTGGTATGATATTCGTGTCAATGGAAGTACCGTGTATTCTTCTGGAGGGACGATTGGATTTTCAGAAACAGAAACTTTTGGCGAATGTGTCAGTCCACCTTCCTCTCCCTCGATTTCTCTCATCCCAACAATAAAAGGTGAGCAACTATCCCATCATTCTTTCTGGTGCAGCAGCAACCCGGCTGATCGACCAATATTGACGATGCTTCATGATTCATCATCTATCAACAAATCGTCAATGTTGCAAAACAGAACCACCATCGGCACGACCAATGCTAGATAATTTCCAGACTAAGAAACCCAGCCGACGTCCATTGGACGCTTTCTCGACGAACGATCCGACCCCTTACTCGTCGTCTGCGGAGATAAATATCATATTTTGGAAGATGAAGATATTGTCAATATACTCCTCTTTTCTTGTAAATGCCGCGATGTTCCTCTGCCTCAATTGATATTATGATGGCGATGAAAAAATGATATTGGTACTGTTGGAATATTTAGACTTCCTGTCCTGAATATGAATTCGTTGATGTACTTATGAACTAGGTTTCGCGATCAAAGAGCCATTCTCCAGAGGTTGAACTTCGTTGAACTATCCAATCTCGTAAACAGCAACAGATTCAAAGCGGATGAGCGTGCCAAGTAGTAGCAGTGGTGGCCGTAGTAGTAGTAGAGTGGTCCTAGGGGTTGTTGATTTCTTCACGTCAAAAGCGTGTCATGATGTGGTACGTGGTACACAGTCTTCATGTCCCCCACTCCCAACCCGAGGTGATGGTGAGGTGATATCTAGTTCTACACTAGGTATTCACTATTCTACACATAATAATATCGTACATACCCGGAAGGACGAGAGACAAGACTTCAGCGGCTATCGTCCGCTTATCTGCTGCAGGACAGACGACGCTCTTTTGCTCGTTATCAGTGTAGTAGATACGTATCGTACCTGTTTACGACTTAGGTTTTTAGGTTCGAACAAAATCACAGCCTTCCCAGAGTTGTGAGTTTTTGTAGTCCCCAGCCGGATCTCTTGAATTATTACCTAATCGACTTTCCGCAAACTCTTGTCTCGATGACGAACCATGGTGGAGATACTCCCCTACGTCGATGATGAAAATGAGGATCAATTCACTTGGATCCCTCTCTCGCATAATGGGCATGCAGTTTTGGAGTCTGCCGTGACCACCAATACCAATTCCTCTTCCAATAGCAGTACTGTCAACTTCGAGCCCAACAATTCCAGTTCCACCCCCCGCGACCAGTTATTGCACTCGCGAGAAAATTTCAATAGTAAATCTCATGATGATGATGATAATGTGTTTGTAGAAGACGTGAAAGAGGGCGAGGAAAACTGCGATAATGATGACAGTAAATGGCGAGAATTGTATGCTCAATCCAAAGTGGAAGAACTGAGAACTGATGATGCACAATCCAATCCAATAATGATACAACCATGGCTGTGGGGGGATAAATTGATCACTCACATCACATCGCCCATTCACACGAAAATATCTGATTCCGCTATTCTGTCCACATCAAGTGTAGAGAATACTGATCACGACAATATTGTTTGGCGTCGACCTGATGAGTTAGACGGTGATATAAGGGGAAATTCGCATAACATGAGTCGTATGCAACGTACTGAACATCACAGTTGTGATATTGAAGAAGAATACGATGATAATACTCTGCGAACGAGACGACACGTGACGTCACTACCATGGGCAGAGGAGGATGAAGCTCATAATAATGACCGACGGTGGGAACGTCCTTCCCAAGAACAAAATAATAGGTTTCGACAGTCCGATGTTACTCAACAAGGAACCAGCGATCATGATCAAACTCCTCTGAATGATGTTTCGTCATCGTCTACCATCAAGTCGAAATTGCACCAGACATTGATCCATGACCCGCTACGATCCTTGCCGTACTGTTTCATTCGACATATCTATTCAGAGATGAAGCATCAGACCATTGTCACTTGGGATGCTTACCGACAACAGAACGATTTACATACCATCCTCGCCCCATTATCGCTGGTGATCCTTGTCACATTGTGGGGGATTGTGCTTATCGCCACTGGTTGTACCGGTCTCGTAACATTTATCATTCGATCGTTGGCTCAATTTATTTGGTCATTTTACCTTTGGCTCATCGACTATGCATGGAGAATGGCCAACCAGATGGTTTGGTTATCTGCCTCCGCTTCATTGTTAGTGGGGGGAATCATTTGGGTTGGAATGAGAGTTGCTGCATATCTAAAGAAGTGCAACCAAAATGATCAGAACCTAGCATTTCAAATGCCATCAGCTGCAGTCATTATACCGTGGATTATAGCAGTTACTTCTCCATCGTTAGTTGAGGCAATTGCTATCGTGCTTTCCGTCCAGATATTTGCATCCATTGTTACGCCCCAGGATGATAAACAAGAATGCCTTGCTTTAGACGGCAACGAGCACAATTCTTTTTGCATAGCAGCTGAAATGGGACCGGACCAGAGTGATCTCTCCTTCTCTGGCATGCGGAACGTGACTAATTTGTCAGTGGCTTTGATAGTTGCACTCATGAATATCCTCCTTGTCTCAATTATTGCCAATATTATGGAACATCGTCGTGATTCATTGAAACAAGATACGTCCGTTGATGAAAATGCGATTGTGAAGAGTTCATCATCATTTGAAACACCGGACTCATCCTCGGCTTTCTCTCGGCTACGCTTGAACTACGATCGTATACAACAAAACATTGATGCATGTCACACTATTTCGGTCCTTACCTTAGTTTCCCTTACCATGATCCTATTTCTCGTTCAGATGTTGTACATACACTTTCGAACAAAAGGGAGCGCAGTCATAATTTCTTTCATCAATAGAACTGGAATAGTAGGGTTCAACGTGTTGTGTATTGGGGTGGGTGTCGCAACACTCGTTTACACTTGGAACTTCGCGATTAATGTTATCGAAACTGACAATGTCCTCGCGAATGGAATATCAGTTGGAGGAATTTCGCGAAAAGCATTGAAGAAATCAATTGTGGAGATATCTAGTCACACAGTATGGTGCAAAGAAGACATGGGGAGTAGCTTGCTAGGTATTCTTTCAGATGATGATGGAGCACTTCGATATGCAATTTTTGAGTGGATTGTCGATCGTTGGACGGCATCACCTACACCATCTGTAGGTGATCAGTCGTTCCCACCTGCAGCAGAGGACTGTGATGAGAATGACGTCAAAGCGAATGCCAAGATAAGCCATCCCCAGTTCAGCAACGAAAACAACAGTGCCAACACTACCAAAACCAGCACAAGTGCCAATTATCAACCAGTGCTTCCTTCTTACCAATCCCTCCAAACCATTATTGCTAAACTGGATGCCGACGAAACACTAATTCCAACGATTGCTAGGTACCGTGATTGGGTCTACTCTCTTCCTCCCTCGCAGAATGGGGCCATGTGTGTAGCAATATGGAAGTTATGTCCAGCAATATTTGTACTTATTATTGCAGCACTCGTCTACATTGTTTGGACTGCCTGTGTTGGGCTCGTTACATGGTTCTCCTGGTGCGTCGGAACATCTTTTGCGAGCTCCTCCAATGCAAGTGACGGATGCATAATATTCATGTTATCTATGTGTACGATTCTGTCGCCACTGATATTCTTAGAGTATCATCGAGCACAGTTTTGGTGGACGTGCATCACGAGCTACATGAACAGGATGCAGTCGGAGAGGCAATCGAGCGATGCTGCAACGAGTGGAAATCTTTCTATGGCTCTCTTGAGAGCTGATCCAACACTCGACTCATCGAAACGATTTATCATCGTAAATTTTCTTCCTGACACATCGGACGTATTTCTGCGTATTTGGATCCTCCTTGTTGAATCTATATCGGTCTTGGAATCATCCATCCCTGTGGTTCGCTGTGCTACCATTGCCAGCGCCGCTGCTGATCTCACTTCAAATTCGATTTGCCTAGTCGACTTAGCACTTGAGATTAAAAAGAGAGGACTTTTATGTGGTGTAGGAATCATCGTGTGGGACGCATTCACCTACCATCTGTCTCGGGAGATCGAGCAGAGAAAGCAAGAAACTTCTGGCGAGGATCGAGCAAATGCAAGGCATACTACGGAAGACTGTGAAGACCTGGGCGGTAAATATACTGGCGCAGTTGTTAGTACTGTTGAGAATATTGGAAAGTTATCTCGTAACATTGGCGGTTTGATGGACCAAAAGAGTGCATCTGACAAGCGGAAGTTTGATGATAGTGATGACAGAACAGCGAAAGTCAAATCAACTGTATTCAGAGAATCAGAGCAATCAACTACAGTTGACGAAGAAAAGGAAGAAGGCAAAGGCAGTCACGAGGCTTCAAGTCATTGTGATGGTCCGAATCATGAACCCCTCACTTCATTTGGGAGCGAAACCCAACAGAATCCTAGATGCAACGTAGAAGTCTGTCCAACGCAGGAAATGGTTAGGGAGGACACCAACAGCGACGGTTTGATGCCAATCTTGATTGGTGGAGGACTGGCAATCGCGGGCGCCGTAGCTGGCTTGGCAGTACACGCTGCTGCGGCGAACAAAGGCCATAAGCGCAAAGACTCGTTGTAAAGATCAGTTCTTTGATGTTATCCCAAGTGTCCGTATTAACTTTAGCCGTAGTAGATGGAGGTGAAACGAATCCATACTAATAGTCCACTTATGGGTAGAGCAGTTGTCAAGCCACGAGCGAATCACAGCTTCAACTCGCATGATTTCGTCAGGGTGCATCCCGATTGCTGAATAATGAATCGCGCCGCCCAATGTCCGGCTTCGACACATGCACCAACATCCTTTTCGGCCAACAAGCCCGCGAGGAATCCCCCGACAAACGCATCTCCGGCCCCGTTGGTATCGACTAAATTTTCCTTGGGGAGTGGATCCACTGCATATTCCGTCACTGTTCCATTGCACGCCACAATAGTCGAGGATGATCCCTGTGTGAAAATGACGGTACGAGGCCTCTCGGGATTTTTCTTCGGACTCGCCGCAATGGCCAATGCCACCTCTTTCAAATCACCATTTTTTCCCAATCCATGTTTCTTACCGTAGGTCTCGGCCTCGCTTTCATTGCAAAAGAGATAATCGGCATATTCCAGTGCCGTCGCTACTTGATCGGCAAAGAAATCGATAATGAACGGAGCCGATAAGTTGAGACAAAACGTCTTGTTGTTGGCAAGGGCATGCTCGGCAACGATTTTCAAACTATCGACGGACACCGTCAGGAAGAACCCGGCGATGTAATACAGTTTCGCACTCTCGATAATGGCCTTGGCTTCCTCCGTCTCCAGATGGGACGGTTGGAAGTTATTGGCAGCGGCTAGGTTGGCGATGAGGGACCGTTCTCCGTCGTTCACGAGAACGGCGCACGTGCCCGTGGGCGTGGTCGCATCCTTCTGGTAGTGGACCAATACGCCGTCGGACGTGGCGCACTGCTCGAGGAGCGATCCGAATTCGTCGGCGCCGACGCATCCCATGTAGGCGGATTGGCCGGGCTTGCCGTTGGCCGTCATGATCCACTGCGCGACGCGGATGGAGTTTTGAGTAGCGCCGCCGGCAATGAATTGGGGAGAGTGCGCGTCCACCAGCTCCTTGTAGATGGGCAGATGCTGCTCCTCGGCGAGGATGGCATTGCCTAGTTGGACATTGTACTTCTCGAGAATGGACGATGGAACTTCTGCCGAGATATCCAGGAGGGGATTGCCCATCCCCATGAGCGAGCCTAAGTAGTGTACGATAGAGGATGCGACAACGTGAGAAAGACGTGGTCGAGCATGAGTACGCTAATAATAAATTTCCATTGGAGCAGGTTAGAGCTCACCACTGAACTTCTTGGACATGATGATGAATGCTTCGATATTATCAATATTGTTGTTGGGAAGTAAGCAAGCAGCAAGCAGTACAACATGCCGTGTAGTAGTACGAGTACAGAGATAGTACCTAAAACTATTGTTTGTGGTGTACGTAGGTACTACTGGCGGGGTTTCCTCGGGGAACGTTCCTCTCCTATTTAGGAATCAATACCTATTTTTGTCACCCTGGAAAAAGTGAGACGCAGACGGACGCGACCTGGCTGGAGCGACGACTGGAGTTGAGAGTCCTACGTATCACTACCATACTTATCATCTCTCTGAGAGAGAAGAAGGGAATGGATAGAGTGTGCAGAGAGAGAGATACCGTCTGCTGATGAATGATAGAGAGAACAAACGAATATTTTGAATAGTACAAATAGAATGGAGAATAATCGCTAGTCATATGTGAGTTAACTTTCCCAAGACTCTCCATCTTCTCCTCATGCATACTTATCAATGTTGCATTCAATAGCACGTTGCAACCATGACTTCGGATGTATTACCTCACCCAGCATCGCCAATTTCTTTTGTTGCTCCTTCTCTACCATGTATTCGTCAACAATATCGCACAACTCTTGTAGACGACCCGGGTCGATTTCGTCAATGGGAAATGAGTCAGGTCTTCCTACAATTGGATTAAATCGAAAGTACTTTGTGGATGACATATTCGTTCCAGTGTGTTGAGCAGTCTTTTCTTCCCCAAAAACATCCTACATGAAACGATTATGCAGGATTAGTAGGAGTGGATGACACAATAGGTTTTGAGATATATGGCACTTGCAATATGGTTCGACATACCTCAAGAATATGGTGTACTTGTTCCGCGTCAGTTGCGCTGTCTAGGATTTGGCCCACAACACCATCCCAACCAATTCGCGGAGGAACTTTTACTTCAGTGAACACTTTTTGTGTAAATAAAAGTGGCAGATGAATGTAAAGGATAAAATCACAACATCAAGGTAAAAATGGCGATAAATGGTCGATTTCTTTTACCTCCTGTACCAACAGAGACGACGAGCTCTAGTGGCACGCCAGGATACACAGTCCTGGCTTCATGGACGGCCACCGCAGTAGGATTGCTCGCCACAATGCCACCATCAACGTACAGTTCATCGAAACTTAACAGAGGCTTGAAGAATGTAGGAGCAGCTGTGGTGGCACGAAGGGCAATCTTTTGCGTGACTCGAAATGAGCCTAGGAGAATGCAACCGGTTGGCCACGAAGGGGTTCAAGTTGGGTTGGATCCGACAATATGGAATGAAAACATACCTGGATATCTGGATCCTTTTCCTGTTCGAGGCGCACATTTAATCGTGGAAACTCTTTTCGATTGATGTGGTGCATAATGCCCGGTGATATCATCGTGTTCCAACCCCAGTCGTTTGCGCGCTTCGTTTGGATCAATTGTGAAGCTATCAGGCATTTCACCTCCACCGTAATTGTAATTTCTGAGCAAACACAATTGAGTTGGAGTCGAACTCATTTTTGATGCGACGGCAGCGATGAGTGGAGTAGCTGGTGGAAGCGACAACATTTTTTGAGTCGTCACAGAAAATAAAGTGATAACTGCAGTTTGTCTCAAACAATTGCTCTCACCAGGATTTGCTCGGCTGTCAAGCATACCATCATCATGAAGGATATCTTCAAGGACTTCCATTAAATTCGATTCATCATATGATGCAGTTGTTGTCGCAAGCATAATCGGCTGGAGTAAAGACTTCACAAATATCCGTTTGATCAAGGTATCGTATCGGATACGAGCATCTGCGGCCGACTCCCTCCGAAGTCCGACCAAGAAGGAAACTATTGCACCTGTGGATGTGCCAACAATCATATCGAATGCATCGCAGACTTCCACTCCTTTCATTGCCTCAACGATGTGGCGAAGCGATGTCACGGCAGCAATTCCTCGCGTGCCCCCTCCATCCAGAGATAGAACGCGAAGTCCTCGTTGGCCAGGCAGTTTGGGAATCCACTGATTGTGGCCGATTGCGGCTAGCAGTTTGTTTGCATTTTGTTGTAGCTGGCCGACAAGACCTGGTTCTAGCCATTGATCACTGTTCGTTAGAGTATTCCGCTTTCCTCCAGGCAAAATCCTTTGAATGAATCCAAGTGGTTTACGAATCCATTTTCTCTTGAAACGCACTTTTGGAGCGTAAGAGGAACAATCCACGACCGCTTCAATTAGACCTGAGGTAGACCTCAGACTGGTCACCGCCTGATCGCTTGCAACAGACATGGCTAACAGCAACTGAACGACGTATAGACCACACCTTCGTCGAGCATCTAGAGATAGGACATGAACAATTCATGAGGTACTTCGACAAATGGAGACGAACAGCAAAGACTTGACTTACCTCTTCGTTGCTTCCGTGTACTAAGGCTGAAGTTTGCGCGTATGTTGGCACGTTTGCCCCCACTTGCAGTCTGGTAAAAAGCCTCGACTTCGTTCGCGTGTTTCAGTAGAATTAACAAATCGGAGATCAATCCACCTGACGAGCAATCATAGCCAGCGCCCTCAACGACACAAGTGGACCACTGAGAATTCACTTTGAGAATATCATCGGTCACCACAGCCGCAAAATCTTTCGATAGCGCGCTCAAATCGCGAAGTGCTCGACAGGCGGTGCAGGCCGCTGCAAACGAGGCCTCGTGTTGTTCTTTGAGCATGTTCGTTCCTTCCATGTCACCGTCTATGAAATCTAGCCTACCCTGCTCCACAGCTCTAGCACCGTCCCTAATACACTCCAACAATGGCAGAACTCCTCCACCTTCGTCAAAAAATAGCTTCCACTGCCACGGTTTCTCCACGCTAGCCGCAATTGATACTGATAGTTAGAGTGAAACTCGTCAGTAAGTGAACAGCGCAGCAGCCACAGGTAAAGTACTGTGTGTAACAGAAACATACCCGCAAGGTGGCGCATATCGCGTCCTATTCTGCCTTTGTAGTGCTCTGGATAGCTCCTGATAAAAATGTTGCACGTGATGTGTATCTCAGGTCAAACAAAAGGAAACGATTGCAAATTACAAAGGATATTGCTGACTTACAATCGCGGGATGTCTCTCCCTGGAAGTATTTCTTTGCAAGGATCATTCAGTGACATTATTTCGCTTCCATCTAGAGGAAGAGGGGATAAATCACTCGTGGCATCTCTGGATGTTGCCAGTTTGGAGACACTATCGTCGAGTTCCTTTGCAGTTTTCTAATGCCAAAAAGACATGAGACGGCCGAAGGGAAGCATTGGAATTTGTTGAACGCGATAATAATGATCCACTTCTCTTACCTGATCAATTTCAATACCCGGGGAGACTCTGGGCATACTTAAACTTTCCCTCCGTGTATCCTTGGGTTCGAAATTGTGCTGCTCGGCGGCCCTCTCCCTATTCCTATTCTGTTCCTCTTGCAACTTCAAGTCCATCAAATATTTTGCGAAGGAGTTCTCATGGAGACTAAATAATGGTGACGAGGAATCGTTGTTGCTTCCAGTTTCGTGTTCCATTAATGGTTTTCCGAACACGTCAACATTTTTATCACGCTCGGCATCATCTTGCCGAAGAAATAACGAGCCAAGTGTTCTCGTGGCCGATAACCATGCGTTGTCTTCAACGAGATCGCTTTCCAATCCCCGATCAAAATCATCGGCGGCAATGGCATCTAAATTAATTGTATCGTCAATAATATTCGGCTGCGATGGAGACATTTGATCGTTTTCAATCGGATCTATAGTTTTGTATGAAACCGATGTTCGCGTAGATCGTCCTCGCCTGATTGCCAGAGGTTGACGCTGGAGCGGAAGTGCATCATTACCAGTGAATGAAAAGCCAATGACCGACAGCAAAGAGCACGAAATCGCCCGTCCGAGCACCATTTTTGGCGTTAAAGGTTGAGTTTAGGATGAGTCGATGGAATGATTAACGATGATTCTCTTCCGTCATCGTCGCGGGGTGGTGATGGATTGAGTTTGCAGAACAAAAAAATGAAAAATGGAAATAATGGTGTCAGGTGTCACAGTGTGGTGACAAGTAGTAGTGTAGATAGTAGTACCGTACGTTTGAGTGGTTTCTCTGCGCCGGTCTCAAAACTTAACAATAAAAGGCAGCAGTTGATAAAACTACTTAACAAACATTATTCCCCCTCTTTTCCCTTTTCCTGTGGCGCTTTGCTGATATGTCTGATATTCACCAAGGACGATTCAAATTAGGCACAACATTAACTTATTGATGAAATTGTGATTAACAGTTTCAAATTTTTTAAAATATGAATTATTTTTAACAAACACTTAAGTGCACACCAACCCCAAAATGGGGCATCGAATTGCTCCCTTCCTGGCTGTGCCATGGCCTTGAAAAGCTCATTGCCTATAGAAGAGAAGCTGATCTATACACAACAAGCTTTTCAAGATAATTACATCAGCAGGAGCAAAGCAACTGAATGCCCCGTTTCAATCTTTTTTGAAATTCTTGTTTTGGGTAGGATATTCCTATGTAGAAATGTTATCAGGTATGGCTGCACATTCAGTATGCAATTACAGGAAAACTTCTTGCCAAACACACAACACACAACCACCACTACCACCACCACACTCTGTCATTCTCCGTGTTCGAACCATGGCAGTATTACCATGGCACCCCAGTAGATATGGAAAATAAAAATGTTCCTCACTGTTTTTTAGCACAGAGATTTGCGACAATTTAGATAAATAGAGTGGTTGTACATTTTCTCAATGCATTTTTGAGGTGTCTCACTTTTAACGCAGTCTGTATGAGGATTTATACGTAGATTAAACCACTTAAAAACCAGTACCAAGAAGGCAAAAAATAGGGGGGCATTTTATTTTTCTGCTTTTTGTTGCTAGTTGCAGTTCACTTGAAGGACCATGAGGGCAATAGCAAATTCTGCTAGCCCTCCATCAAGCGCCAAACTTGTTGACCTTGTGAGTGCCACTGCTGACATTGCCACTGACCCCTCCGCTTCCTTGCCAAAGCTTCCATCAGATCGTGAGATTACTCACAATCCTGATCACAAGGAACTGGCCCTTTTGATTCTAGTAGTGACTGCTCGGGTTGGTGCTCACACACTGTCCACTTAAGCAAACTGGGCCACATGCAAAGCTGCCCTCTGGGTTGGGTCTCATGGTCTGACTGGGAGATTTTCTCAATGGAAACCTTCCACCAGGGGAGTATGTATGAAGGAGAGAGTCAAGGCTATTGTTTGTCATTTTTCTTCCTTCAACTCTCAGATCAAGGACAATATTGAAACACTGCCATGTCAATGAAGCAGGCCATAGAGGTGAGTGCAGCCGCTCAAGCAAGCACAACAAGACTCCAACCATTTCCACAAATCTGCATTGGGTACTCTTCCACTCCAAGGAGAAGTAATTGCTCCATCCATGTCTGGAGCTAATGCTGCAGAGGTGTGGCAGAATCAGGCCAATGCTGATTTGCTTCCTTCAAACTCAAGGTCGGTAAATTGTCACAATGCTCCTTGAAACGTCTCTATGGACAAAGAAGAGGATGCTCTCTTCAACAACTATGATGAATATGAGTTTGGAATGGGTGCCAATGATGACAACAGTGTGGTGGAGGAAGAGTATGGATACATTATCATGACAATCCCATGGATGATGTAGAGATTGTTGTCCACCCTGCTCCTCCTGTGAATTTTCCTGAGGAGATAGTGAATCTTGCTTTTGTTCAACATCCAAACATGAGTGTTGTTGGTGCTGCTGGTGGTGCTGGAGGAGGTTGTGGTAATGCTGGCCACGGTCATGGTAATTCTGTCAGTGACCCCTCCCTTATGCCTTGAAAGTAGCAAGCTTTGTGCCAAGACCTTTTTCTGCACCCACCACGGGTGGCCGACCTCCCAATTTGATGAAGTGGACTGGTTGGCTCTTGATACCGCTCTGTCTAAAAAGACAATGGCATTCCAAATATGGTTGTCAAAACAGCATTCCAACTTCTGCACAACTTGAGTCCAAATGTACCGCTACAACCAGTCCAACGAAAACAAATGTCCCAGTTGCTACCAGACTCCTGAAAATGCTGACCACCTATGCAGATGCACCAACCTGAACAGATTCAACTTCTCCAAGATTCCACAACAGACAACAGAACTAGAACAATGGATGCATTTGCATGACGTCACTCACCCCGAACTATGCTACTGGATACCTCACTATATACGATGTCAAGGTAGGGTCTGGTTTGTAGATCTTGACCCTATGTCCCCCACAATGATGGATATCACAGCATCCCAAGATCTCATCGGGTGGAGAAACTTTATGGAAGGACAAATCAGTCGGAACTCTCATGCCCCACACAAAACCTGGATGTCCCAGTTTACAATTTATCTCACGCATCCTACACATCACTCATTTGCAATGGCTGTTTTGGAACTTCATGCTACATGACAAAGCCGCTGGCTACTTACGGCTCAAAGAGTGTACTGCAGCTGCAATTCAGATTGATGCTCTAATGCAGGTAAATCCCTCCTCACTCCCTGCTGACAGCCAATTCCGACTAGAGTTTGACACAAAAAGTCTTCTTGCAGCTGACTCAGATAGTCACCAATACTGGATTGCAGCTATGAATGCTGCTCTGGCTGTGAACAACAACAATTGGCCCAGCATCCATGCACCTACACAGTACCGCAGATCCAGCCCGGGAACACACCTTCACTCCATTGTCCAAATTAGGAAAGACATCATCATCTACACTCCCCCCCTTGTGTGGATAACATCCAAGTTGGCCATTACGGCTCCCCAACCTGCTGCACATCCACCCGCTCCTCACTTTATCCAACTATCTTATCCATCCAACAAAAAATGCAATCCTGATTAAACACGCACTTGCAACACCGCTAATGCTTTGACGGTGCATTCCAACCTTGCTTCTGGATTACCAACGGTGGTGGCGGACCACACACCGCCCAGTGCGGTGGTCCAAAAGAACCTTGTGTCTTAGTCTTACTGTAGCTCAGAAATAAATTTAATATGTTATTTATTTAATTCTGCCAGTGGTATGCTGGCGGTGGTTGCAGTAATGCTGCCAATGGTGCTGGTGGCCTGGTGGCGGTCGCGGTGTAATGCTGCCAGTGGTGCTGGAGGAGGTCATGGCAATGTTGGCAGCAGTCGCGGTCATGATAACACTGCTGGTGGTGCTGGAGGAGGTCGTGGAAATTCTAGAAGCAGTTGTGGTCACGGTAATGCTGCCAGTGGTGCTGGAGGAGGTTGTGGTAATGCTGGCAGCGGTTGCGGTGATGCTGGCAGTGGTTGCAGTAATGCTGGAGGTTGTGTTGTTGTCAATGCCTAGGAGATGCAGCTGCAGGTTCAGGAAACAATCCTGCAGTCTTGGTTGACAGGCAAGCTTCTCCTGTATTGCAAGCAAAGAACATTGACAAGCCTCAACCAGAGAACACAACAGGCATTCTAGTACCTTCCTGTTCCTTCTCCACCCGCTGCACCTGCTCCTGCTGCTGTTCAACCTGCGGCTCAGTTTCTGGCAGGCCGGCTCTGAAAGCTAATTGCCATTCACATGAACTATGAGAAGTCAGTGACTTTGGCTCATTTGGCTCCTTGTATCTGTGCGCAAATTGTAGAGCTCAACAAGAGAGTTGCATTGAGGTTGTTGTCATCGACAATCGTATTGGGCTGATTGTATCCATCCAATCATGATGATGGGAGAAGTTTGTGCTGAGTGGTGTCCCACTGAGGACATGGTCTCTGATTTTATGACCACTCCATTGCAGTGAAGTACCTTTACATGATTCAGAGATTTGATCATGGGTGCAGTCTATAGAGGACATGGTAAAGAAGCCACATGGCATGGCAGTAAAGTCTGATCATGGTAATGGTGGATTGTATTGGGATTATACATCCACCACAGGAGTGTGTTGAGAGAATAGTATGGGTGGGGGTCATGTCAACTTCCATTTTTGTACTTAGGGGCAAGAGACCACCTTCTTGGTGGATCCAATGCTTTCTGTCACTTCTAAAATAATATCATCTACATGATAAAAGACCAATATCTAAACTACAGGTGTGATTAAACAAACATGTGTGGACCCAGCGGATGGTCACTTGGCACTTCTAACAGTGTCAAGTGTGTAGACATGGCTGTTTTCTTGCCCTACCAAAATAACAGAGAGATTTTTCATATTTTGTTTTAATTCAATATTATCTCAATTTCTGTGGAAAAAAGGATGTGAACAGACCAATAGGACTCATGACATTGTATGTAAGTTTGTACCAGGGAACCGTAGTAAAAAAGTTAAACATCTGACACTTTTTTTTAGCTAACCATGGTATCAACCGGCTGAATACGGACCAACCCAAATTATTTTACCTTCTACCTGGTAGTTGATCTGTCAAAACTTGAAGACAGAGTGGTAGAGTTTTTTTTGTTTTTTGGCAGGAACCTTTTCCTTTGGGTGTCTTTGAATTTTAGGCATTTGTACCAGGTTTGACCGTCCGACCAGATGGATTCTTAAATCCACCATATTCCTACGTAGGCTGCTAAAGTTGACCTACTGGCTGGATATAGAACAACGATGCCCCAGGTACAGGTCCACCTGGTCAGGGGATGTCATGGACCCTGGGTCCTAGACCAATTTTAACAGAGATATGATCTATCGAAGTTTGATGGAATTATGGCTAGTCTTGAAACCAAGTGACAAAAGGATAATGAAGCTCGTCCTCTTTGTTGTAGTACACAGCAATCAACAAAGTATTAAATAGTATTAAATGATATACTAAATTGAAGGTAATGTTAAAAAAATCAGTATCTACAAAGTTGGAAGCCCATGCGTCTTGAAATGGCTGATTATGCACCATGTCACAACAACTCATGGTTTCCACCCCCCTTCTTCTTCCTGAGGCACCTCAATTTTGCAGCTAATGCAAAATATCATTATCATGATGAATGTCTCAAAATTGACAGTAAAGGACTAACATTAATGGAGTTATGACCCGGTGAAGTTTGACTTGGTGATTTTTTTTTTGAAGCCCAAGCTTGCTGAGCCATAACTTTATCAATATTGGTCCATTTAATTCACGTTCAACATGGAAATGTAGCTTATTATTTTTTCTCTTTTATTGCAAGTTGAGGCGCTTATTAGACAAAGACAAATGACTCTAAAATAATTGTTGAACCAATAAAGGTAGTAAACAAATTAGCAATTGGATAAATGTTGAACAATAAGAAGGTTTCGGTATTCTTCAGTGGTTATGTTCTCTTATTGCCCATCTCTTCCCATTTCTACTAGTGCAACAAGCACCTGTAGTCTTCACTGTTTTCGTCGTCCAGTATCACAAACTAGAATCTATTTGATTTATTGCTGAAGTCAGGACCCCCCTAAAAACAATTAAAATTTCCTACTATGTGGCCTCGCCACAGTAAATACTCTTTACTCATATCTAACTGCACAGGCTCTGGGCCCTCCAAATCCTCCCATTTTTAACCTCCCTTCATCAGCTCCTCGAACTTCTCACCATTAATATCCAGATGCTTCATCAGTATTGGCTTCCTTTCCCAACAAACTGCGGGAGCATCCAGATAAACAGTGTGAACGCACTCAATCGATGGGCCCACAAACATCGTTTTCATCAATGTGTTTTCGGCCGACCTCAGCCCTCGGGCCCCCGATCCTCGACTGAATGCCAGCTTCGCAATTTCCTTCAATGCACACTCTG
>JALLBB010000354.1:0-23882 GCA_036939735.1 Discostella stelligera | reverse complement strand
ACACACACACACACACACACTCTCTCTCTCTCTCTCATTCTCGTCTCAGTCGTTACCATTGTCAGCTTCATTGTTGGCTTTTGCTCATCTCTCACTGTGCCTCTCTCATTGTTTTGCAGGCATCATCCTCATCTCTTTGCTTTGTTGATTGTTGTATTTCTTTTTTGTCCCCTCAGCTGCCGCCTAACATGAGCCAACTGTTATGCGCTGCCACAGCCAATCTCTCTCTCTCTCCTCTCTCCTCTCTCATTGTTGTTCTTGCAGTTTTTTCATCATCTCACTTTGTTAAGTATTTTTTTGTTGCTGCCGCAGCCATTGTCTTTGTCATGAACCCTGTCGCCCGTCATCACTTTTTTTATTGTTGCGTATTTCCATCACCGCTGCCATTTTCTTGGTTGTTGCATTTTGTTCGTTGCTGGTTGCCACCGCCATCGCTGTTGGTTGTGTTGATTGTTGCATTTTTTGATCACCTCTGCCATCAATGGTGCTTAGTTGATTGATGCATTTCAATGGCCAAAGGTTGTCATCATTTCTTTCTTAATTGTTGTATTTTGTTGGTCACTACCCCTATTGTCATTATTGTTGAATTTTTTAGTTGCCGCTGCCATCATTGTGATTTTTACATTTTGCTTCTCGCTGCTGCTGCCATTGATTGTTTAATATTGTTGTTTGTCTGATGACAATTCTGTCATCCCCGGTGTTGTTGTTTTGCTATTGTTGTATTTTGTTGGTTGCTGGTCATCAGATGCCACCACCATTGTCATTGTTTTGATGATTATTGAGTGTCAAATGCTTCAGCATCTTCTGTACAGCCTTTTTCACTAGTGGGGAATCAGCCAAGAATGTTCTCCACATGATGGTGAAGACTTTATAATACTGCTCAGACAAGTTACATCAAGGTCCTTACAAGTTATTCAGGACATGCTGACTGGGACAATCAATTTCATGCTGTCTTGTGCGCGCTACCCACAGAAAGCATGAAAATGCACCAAGAAGATGTCGGTTAAACATAGGAGTATTATATATGGAAATGACCGTCAGATCATGCTCTACACGACTGTTCAGTCAGATGGGGGGTTCAATATGGTATTTAAATATTCATCAATATTTTTCTCTTCAAGGTCATGTTGCCACAAATCATTTGTCACAACTGGCCTGTCCTACTACTCCCTTAAATCTGGTACTCTTACACTCTGGTATTTGGCGGGAGGTCTTGATATGACAGCGGCTTGACCTCAGTGTTTGAGAACTATACATGTACTGACAAAAAATGGGCAATTGAGGGGCTGAGATCTGTAGCAGCTAATTCTGGAAATACCCTATTTCTGGAATTACATGAATAAACACCATGTATTTCCAGAAAAAAACATCAGAAATTCTGGAAGTACATGGTTTTTTCTAGAACTACATGTCATGTCCAACTTTTCCATATTTCCGGGATTAGCTGCAACAGATTGTAGATAGACAGTTATTTAAAAATAGACACTCCCTTATTTTTTCTTGGGCATTCTTTTTCGTTTTTTTGCTTTCAGGCATTCTTGAGCCCCCTATGTCTTATCCTAGGTCCCTTTGTTTCTATTCCCCATAAACTGGTCCAAAGTGTTTGCTTGTACCACAATCTATAGACATGCCCAGACAAGTTATTGATTGTATTCATCTAAAGATGGTTGTGGTCACAAAAGTGTACTATCTATACACCGGCAGAAATGATATCATTAATATACCGTGCATTTGCTATGGACTGACAACCACCTCCCTGGGAAGGCCAAATCAGAAAAAACTTCTCATATCAACCTTGTTAAGTAGACCAAAAGAAAGCATCTCCCATGGAAAGCATTGCTCAATTCCAGATATTGGCTGAGATATGGCCATTCATTGGTGAGCACATTTCCACTTAACAGTGGCTTGATACTTAACGTTCTTGTTTTTAAAATCGGCTTAATTACATAACATTATATTTTTTTCTTTCTCGTAATTACTTAACAAAATTTAGTATGGGAGAAACCAATGGCACCCCCTTTTTGTGAACCCCATTTTGAGGGCAGATTTATCTGGAGATTGGCCGGACCGAAGTAAGACTTTTTTGCCCAGTTGTGGAACTGACATACTTGGGTCTACAACTGAGCAAAAAAATCTTACTTGGTCCAGCCAAAGTCCAGATAAATCTGCATGACAAACGTACGGTAGGCAGTAGATTTGGCAGAAAAACCAAATGGATCTCAGATGACAATGACCAATAACGATGAGATGACGACAACCATGACGACAACAACAATGACAACAATAATGATGGCAACAATGAGTAGTGGGGTAATATTGTGTTTTAGCTAATACATAATGATATTCCAGCATTAATAACTAGTACTAGATCCTGTGGCCAAATCCACAAGATGGGAAGTCCTCTACTGGAAACCCTGTCTCATCATATCAGTACATAATCTCTTCTTTTGTCTTTTGAATTTTATATTGCTATACACCCACTTATCTCCTCATGCTACTCGATCTATTGTTGTTTAAAGTGCCAGTAATGTCCTTCTCTCCACTTCTTGCAATATCACAGTTTAAGAACAATAAAAAGTCCACTATTAAAAAACGGCCAATTTTTGAAGTAAGAAATCACATTTATTAGGAACAGGATTCATTACTTGATAGTAGCCCAAAGAGCTCGGCTTCTTTCTGTGGTATGGTCATTCCTCCAAACCTATTGTTTTCTGTTTTCCCCAGTCTTTTTTCAAATACATTTCGGAAGGGAGCTGCAAAAAATGGCAAAGCATCCCTGACTCCTTTTTTCACTTGTTTGTGTTTTCAACATTAGTTTCTGTGATTGTACTGCTAAGAGTCTTATGAATTTTGGAAAATTTCCTTATTCAACACATGCTGGTCCAGCTACCTACCAGCATTTTCATCATCTAGAAAATCGATTGTATGCTCTAGAACAGCACTATTGCTGGGCTTCTCCCCCCAGACACTTCCCGATACTCGATTCTGATCTTCTAATGAACTTGAATTTGTGTCATTGTTCGATGCTGATGTGTGCTCAACATCATACCCCCCGCATATTTCCCACCCATGAAGTGGCTCCTGATTTTTCTCGGTTTCACTCTCACCTGAAAGAGTATGCAGATCCTTCGGAAACACAGAGAGAGTCTTGGATAACCCTTGTGAATTATCTGTCGACATAACGTCAAAGTCAGTTGCGGTATTAGATGATATTGGGACTTCATCTGATATAATCTGAGCAGTCTTAGTTTCATTAGCAACGTCTGTTGTCTCCGGTTGCGAGCCAAAGAACCATGGTCTATAGCATGAGACATCAAACCATGGTTCGTCGACCTTTTCATCAGGCTTTTGTACTTCGATGTATGTAGGGAACTCAGATTCAGATGGGGACTCTTCGTCAATGATCTTTGATACAGGTAAGAAGTAAAGTGGTTGTACTAGTGAGTCGTGGTGTTGTAATGAACGCAATTATTGCACTGCACTTACATCATCATACATGACAATCTCTCGCTGTTCCTGTTCAATTTTTCTTCCCCGACGAGTCTTCATGGCGTACATGGCTACTAGCAACAGTCCCACGGCGAACACGATTGCCAACAGAGACATGCGCTTATTGTCAACAGTATCATCATCAGTCTGATTAAGTTGATTCTCAACAAGTGCAATCTCATCATTTTGTGAAGCTTCGCTTGATGATTCAGCGTCGACAGACCTAGTCGTCCGAAGCCCAGAGTCTTCGGCATTTTGAAGAGAATGCACAAATTCTTCACCACTTTTCCCAGCAAATGATTCTAACGTAACTTGATCAAGAGCTTTCACGGTTGGCACGGAGGAGCCAATAAAATAGGCAACGCCACTCAAGGTAAAGACGAAGGCATTCGTAGAGTTACTGTCACTGGCAAATATCAACCCAGAAGGCTGCAACTGTCGACTCGATTGACCGGAGATTTGTTGTATGTTGATATCAAGTTTTGTCGCCTCGGAAGATTTCAGTTCTACTTTCATAGTCTCCAGTAAGTGAATGGATACAAGGTTTTTCAACTCTTGACTATCAACAGAATATGTTCCGGGATCTGTTTGTATTGAAAGCTCAAATGGTGAAAGAGTAACAGAGGAAGTTTTCGTTATTGATGGTGAGGTTGTGGGCTTCGCTTCTGTTACCATGCCACTTGTATTCTGTACTGGGTTGAGAGACGGCGACAATGTAATTTGTGAAACAGATGGTGAATGAGTAATTTGGCTCGGATGGAGGGTTGGACTATTTGAGGAGATATCCGAGATTGATCCTTGACTGGGACTTCCTGTTTGTTGAATTATCTCCGAGGTGGTTAGGCTAGTTGGGCTCGCCGTCACTGGAATCACGGTGAGCTGTTCCGTTGGGAACGCCGTCACTGGCATCACTGTGAGATGTTCCGTTGGGAACGGCGTCACTGGCATCAATGTGAGTTGTTCGGTTGGGGTTGCCGTCATCGGCATCAACGTAGATAGTTCAGTCGGGCTTGCCGTCATCGGCATCGATGTAGGTAGGTCAGTGGGGCTTGCCGTCATCGGCATAAATGTAGGTAGGTCAGTTGGGCTTGCCGTCATCGGCATAAATGTAGGTAGTTTTGTTGGGCTCGACGTCATCGGCATAAGCGTGGGCTGCTTTGTTGGGCTCGTTGTGACTGGGATTTGAGTGGGATCTGCCGTCGGCTGCTCAGAAGGACTCATTATCGGCACTTCTGTTACCCCATCACACCAGATGCGCTCCTGAATTCCAGGCAATTCCTTCTCCGTCAGTTCCACCTCATCCGTACTGCCGATTCCAAAAAAACCATTATCACCCTTTAAGAAACATCCTTTAGTTGGAAAATCGCCGACATTGAATTCACCACCTGAGCTCATACTCGAGAACTTTTCACGGCACTGATCCTCTGTTCGACAAACGGCAACGTCCATATTGTCACTATCAACCACTGGTGTTTGCGTAGGTTGTCCGATGGTCGGAACACTGGAGGATCCATCGCCGACACCGACGGAAGGAGCAGTTGACAGTACAGATTTGGAAGAAGGCTGCATCGTTGGGATGGTGGGCTGTGACGCTACCATTTCATTCTCGCACCAGATTCGCTCTTGAGATCCTGGCAAATCAGTTTCTGCCAACTCCTCCTCGACTACACTGCCTGTTCCAAAGTAGACGTTGCCATTCTTCGTAAAGCATCCCTTTGTTGGAAAGTCTCCGGCAAAGAAGGCACCGCCTGACGTAGCGCTCATGCTAGAGAACTGTTGTCGACACTGTTCTGCGGTGGCACACACGATAGCAGAAGCCGGCATCACCTCCAATTCCCTCAAGAGGTGTGAGCTGACCACTCTTCCACCAATGACGAGAGTCAAGAATAAGGGTAGTATTGACATTGTTTCAGGACCGATCTAGTAAGATGAGGTCGTTACGTAATTGAACTGCCTTTAATTTTGCTTGAATTGACGGTATCGTAATGGTTTCAATGGTATTATTATGAATGCCCCTTCGAGCTGTGTGTTGTAACTGACATGTGATATTTGAGCAAGTTTCATCTTGCCATCGCGCAGGGATACATGTGGCATGGAGTCCTGGTGGTTGGTTCTTCGCCAAGTTGATTTTCTCCGACCGACCGACCGTTGAATGAAAGCATCACCACCTCCTTTCCAAGAAAACAGAACACGCCCCAGTTGGCGGGAAAGAGACGGGTTGTTGGAGAGCCCGGCCGAGCGAGAGCGAGCCTGCTACCTTTTGCTATTGCTATTGCTTTTGATCCACCATGGCCATGGCAGCGGCAAAGCTTGCCCATCGGTGGCTGAGGGGAGCGCCCGGCATCTGCAACTACAACTGCAGTCCCAGCTTGTGTCACCTACAGGTCCATTACGAACCAGGAACGACAAGTCAAACCTACAGCACAACCACAGGGACAACGGAAGGAGACAACGACAATCAAATATCACCGGGATGCGGGTTTTCGCGACTCCTCACGGATGATCAGCGTGTGTTGTTCCATCAAGTGAATAAGCTCTTATCAGTATCAAAGTCATTAGCGAAGCAGGTGGGTAATGTGGCAATAAAGGAGGATAGCTTATTGATGGACATCGCGCGGCTAAGAACCCAAAGACAGCAACGACAGCGTCAACAACACCCGGAACAGAAACGACAACCAATGAATAAATCCACCAATGTTTCGACACAACAATCATTATTTACAGTTGTATTTGCGGGAGAATTTAATTCTGGAAAGTCTACATTGATCAATGCGTTATTAGGGAGTGAGCTCCTAGAGACTGGGGTGTTGCCTACAACGGATGCAATCACTGTAATAATGGCAGACTGTGGAGAAGTTGAATCCAGTGGGGATGAAAGCACACCGTCTGGGGGAGAAGAAATTATTTCAACCTACGATGCAAATAATGCACATGTTCCCTACACTCATCTCCACCTGCTCTCTCCCGCAAAGTTCCCCATCCTTTCTGATCTTTGCCTAATCGACACGCCAGGAACAAATGCCATCCTTTCGTTGCAGCATACGAATTTGACCCTCCGCATACTGCATGATGCTGATCTAATCATCTTCGTGACAAGCGCTGATCGTCCATTTTCTGAAAGTGAACAAAATCTTCTTCGAACGTCTATCAAGTCCTATCGGAAAAGGGTAGTTCTTGTCATTAATAAGATGGACGTCTTGGAAAGGCAACAGGGAGAGGATCATGGGGAGACGACAAAAAAGCGCGTTGTAGAATACGTTGTTGAGCATGCATCTGACTTATTAGGAGCTCAGCCTGTTGTGATCCCTTTATCTGCAAGAGATGCATTGTCGATGAAACTTTTGTACTCCTCTCATATTAACCCTAACGATGTTGGTGCTGGACATGACTATCAATCATCTCTATGGAATCGATCCAACTTGGGAGCACTCGAACAATTGTAAGTGTCTTGAGTAAAGTACACCCGTATGCAATTTATTACTGTTCTGCATGAAAAGTCACCGTTCATTCTTTTTGTTGATTTACAGCCTCTTAAAAACACTCACTGCGTCTTCGAAAGTAAAAACAAAGCTCCTCAATCCGATCGGCGTCGCGGAAGGAATCCTTGCAGAATGCCAACAAGAAATACGACGACAGCAGGAAGAGTTGGAAGTAGATGTTATGACGTTGCGGCTGTTAAGAAATCAGAGAGATGCTTGGGAAAGTGATCTAAAAACTGAAATAGTTGATAAATGCCGGTTGAGTGTAAGAGAAGTCGTGGAAGACAGGGCTGAAATGGCGATACGCGTCGTTGACCAATTGTCGTATTTTCAACAGTGGAAATTGGGCCTAGGACTCGGTGGTAGCACATTCGATCAAATTTGGGCAAAAGCAAAACAGCATGGGCGTGTGACGTCGCCGGATGGCTCTCCAAAAGATGCCCTTGAGGATGAATTGTTGTCTCTTGCCAGGGAATGCACGACAACCCTCATCTCTCGAGCAACAAAACAAGGCGTTGACTCTATAGACTATCTAGGAAAACGACCAGTTATCTTAGGTGCTAGTATCGAAGGAAGGGATAGGACAAGACGCATGGTAGGAACCGTAAGATCTCCATCATTCCGACAGCTCAAAGACGGACTTGAATCGTCTGTGACCGACATCATTCGCAAATCCGTCTCCAAATTTCCAAGCGACAAATCGATGTCCGCGCACGTGTACACATCACTACGTCTTACAGCTGTGCTATCAAAAGTAGTAATTGGTAGTGGTGTGGCCCTTGTTGCCCTTTCACCTTTGGACATGGTTGTTGCAACATCGGGAGCGTCGCTCTGTGTTCTTGGAGGAATAATTTTACCACTGGGAAATCGATCCCTGATCTCAAGATTCAAACGAGAGTGGATAACAAATGCTGCTCGATTAGATACTTCTCTCAAAAAAGAATTTGAGGATGCCTGTCATCAAGTAAGATCAGAGTTGTCGGAAAGTGTTTCTCCGTTCTCGCGCTATGTCGAATCAACCGCAACGTGGCATAAAGAATTATCTGATAAGTTAGACAGTGCTATGTCCAGCGCGCATAGTCTCCGTAGAAAAATTAATAAGGCGTGTCAATGAAGGCCTTTCATATTACAATCCTTTAATTTGGTGCTACTCGCTAGTCGAAAATTGAATCCGGTCCAATCCAGCCTGGCCCAGCAGAGCAAGTAATTCTTCATGTTCTGCCAGGAGCTCCTTATACATTTCCCGTTCTTCCGTGATCGAGCTCTTGAGTTCGCAAACATAATCATACATCTCAATGATGTAAGCTGAGTTGCGGTCAATAGATTTCCTTTCCTCGTCCGATAACATTGTGCCGGGAGCGCCTACTAAAACGAGAGCTTGAGAGTGCGTGTGGTTACCGTAGGAGTCAGCACGCGTACTCGCCCGTAAGTTGGCGATCTCAGATGCAAGGGCTGCCTCAAAGCGGCTCTCTCTCTCCTTTGATCGTATACGCTCTTCGGCCTTGCGTAATTTCTCATTCAAATCGTGAGCGGTCGACTTGAACTCTTTGTCCCTTACGTCTAATTTGGCCAAGAGAAGCTTATTTTCGGTCGTTAGCTTGTCATTGATCATGCGCATTTCATCCAACGAACGATTCAGATCTTGCACAGAATTTTCTATGCCCGCTGATTCCCCGCTTCGAGTATGTTCAGCCAGTTTTATTTTCATTTCGTTCAACTCAGACAGAGCTTCGGATAAGGAGGTCTCAACAGACCTGCGGGATTGCTTTTCGACAATAAGTTCCGCTTCAGATGACGACACCTGTGCCGCAACAGCTTCTTTGACCCGACGTTCCAACTTTATACCCATTTCACTTATCTGGGCCAAAAGTTGAGCTCTCTCTAGTTGCAACTTGATCAACTCGGAATCACTATGAACGTCGTCTAATCTGTTGTGAGTAGTTGAGTAAACTAGAGCAGCATTTGTTTTCTCACTCTGCTCTAGTTTGTGCGTCAAATGATCTTTCTTTTCAATCGAATGCGCCAACTCAGATTTCACCTTGCGTATTTCCTCTTCATACGACTGTTCAGACAAAATCCGTCCATTTTCAAGGGCCTCAATACGACATTCGAAGGCCACGCTCATGTTTATTTTCGAGGTTTCAAGTTCGTCTATTGCCTGCTTCATTAGTTCCAAATCAGTTTTGGCAGCAGATACCTCCTGCTCAAGGATAGACATTTGGAGGTAAGCGTTTGCTGCCCTCTCCTCGGATTCTCTCTCCTTCCATCGACAGGATCCAAGTTCCTCTCGCAATCGCTCCAGCGTTGAACGAAGCTCCTCCATCTCTTTGCGCTCGGTCTTGATGTTCTCCGATGTTATTTTCTTGGCTATTTTGCGTACATGCACATCCACAGTTTCATCGTATTCGGTCGCCTGAGCAAGAAGGGCAAGGTCGTGCTTCAGCCTTGAGACATTTTCTTCCGCAACGCGTCGAGCCTCGATTTCGATGATCAGAGCCTCCTGATCTGCAGCATACCGAGCTCGAATTTCCTCCATCTGTTGACGCAAGGCTTGAGTCGCCATTTCTGTAGCTTTGTGGCTGAATTGATCAGTTGCAATAGACTGCAACTCCTCTTTGGCTTGCTTCAATTCTTCTTGCAGTTCTAACACGACAACCTGGAACTGCTTGTTCTCAACCATTGCATTCTTACTTTCTTGCTGCAACTTCATATTTTCCTCTGATAAGACAGAACATCTTAAACGCAAGCTTTCAAGAGCAGCAGAATTCTGCATTAGCTCGTTCTGCTTCTCCAAACATGAACTCTTCAGCTGGTCAATGGTTGCTGTCAAGTTTTCTTGCTTTTCACCCCATTCACTCTCTCGCAGCGCTAATAAGCTCGTTGCATCATTTAGATGACCTTCGGTCCTCTCAAGGGTTGAGGTTTTTGCTTCAAGTTCCTCAGCAAGTCGTGTTACTTCTGCCTTCAATTCCAAAGCTGAATTGTCTTTCTCGTAAGAATCAAGTTGCATTTGCAATAACTTTATCTCTTCATTTAAAGTGTCACACCTTGCTTCCCATTCAGAAATTGCTGCCGCTGCATCTTTCTCTTGAGTTTCTCGCTCAATCTCCAATGAATGTGCCCTCTCTTGCCATAATTTCACTGTATCATCGCTACTAATCTTCATTCGCTCAATGCCTGATTCTAATTCACATATATTTGATTCTAGTAGCTCTACTCGCTCTTGCCACTGTCTCACGACTAACTCAGACGAATTCTGAGTTTCGAGTAGCGCCTTTGCCAAATCAGACTGCTGCCTTTCACAGCTGGCGAGGGCGTCATCTTTGGAAGAAACTTGCACACGAGCGTCTTTCAATGATAGCGTAGTTTCTTCAAGTTGCTTGTGCAGATATTCTATTTGCGATGTCATCGAGGCAATGTTACTTTCCAACTCAAGATTTTGCAGCGAAATAGCCTCGGTTTCAGCAATATGAGCGTTTTTCAATGATAGAGTCGTTTCTTCGAGTTGCGTACGCAGGTTTTCCACTTGCAATGTCAATGACGCAGTATGACTTTCCAACGCAACATTTTGCAGTGAAATAGCCTCGATTTCAGCAATCTTCGATCTCAGTGCCTCTTCTGCATGCAATAACTTCTCCTGTGACAAAATTGCCCCATCTTCTTTCTCTCGTAGTTGGATTTCCAGTGCTGATACTTCAGTTTCTAATAATCGCACCCTTTCTTCCCACTCACGAATGACTCCTTCTCCACTTTCCTCAATTGTTGAGCACCGAGTCTCCCACATTTCGATAGTTTTCGTAGCCTCATTCTTTTGTTCTAAAAGCTGATTCTCAAGATTTAGAACGTCTGACTCTAATGTCTCAACTCTCTCCTGCCATAGTCGCACAACATCGGCATCAGCTTCCTCAAGAGCCGAGCACCTAGCCTCCCACTCCTCGATATCCTTTGCGGCTTCATTCTTCTGTTGATCAAGCTGATTTTTTAACGATGCAACATTCGCCTCTAGAGAGAGCGCCTGCTTCTGCAATTCAGATGTGTGTTCGCAACTGCTCTTCAGTTCATTTAATTCACAAGTCAAATAAGACTTCTCGCTATTCGCACGAACAAGAAGGTCCTCCGTTTCCACAATCTTGCGCTCAAGCTCTTTAAACTGATGCTCAAGCGATTTGTTATCCTGCTCTAATGCGCGATTCCTCGCCTCCAAATTTCCCTTATCCACTTTTGTAAATTCAAGAGATTTCGAAAGATCGTCATATTCCTTGGTCATATTCTCCAGTCGTGATTGAAGATCATCGCGCTCGGCTGTGATGGCAGCAATTTGTTCTTCAATGCCTTCTGCATCATGGCTTTTAGAAGTCAACAAATGATCGACTTGAGACTCTGCGGCACATTTGGCCTCCTCGAGTTCGGAAATACGACGTTGTGCATTGTCGGCACGCAACGTAGCATCCTTTGTTTCTGTATATAAGGTTTCAATCTCTGTCTTGGCGTCATGCAGAGATTTCGATAGCTGCTCCTTCTCAATCAGTAGCTGTTCTACTGTTGCAGAAAGACTCATCACTTCTTTAGAAAAATCATTAGCTTGATTTTTTGCTGTCTCCATTTCTTGAATCAGTTTGTCTATTTTGGCTTCGTTTTCTTCAGCATCATCAATCAGTTGATCTTGCATCCGCTCCAATTGCTCAGTCTTCTCACGAACGTCGTTTTGAAGCAATTCAATCTGCTGGTCATAATCATTTGACTTTGCGTGGTTGTCTACTGAGATACTCTCCAGTCGATTTTTCAATTCATCTCTTTCATTTTCTGTCTCTTGAAGCTTGACTTCAACCTCAGCCAGGTGGTTTTGGGCTGTTTCCGACCAAGACGAAAATTCATTAACTTTGTCAGTAAGGGTGGTATTTTCCGCCTTGACTCGAATTAATTCGGCTTCGAGTCTATCTCTTTGCAGTTTTTGTGTTTCGTCACAAGGTACTAATAAATCATTTTCGGATGCGGCCTGAGGGTCGTCGTTTGTTGAAGGAATATTCGACAAATCCTGCACTTCTTTCTCTATACTATCATTCTTTGTCAACTCAGCAATGTGCGCAACGGCCGATGCCATCCATTCTTGTGCATCGCTGTTGGCTTGTCGAAGACTTGACAATTCTTCAGCTTGGCGTTCAATCACTTGCTGAAGTTCTTGGATTTGGGGGATCGGAGAAGAAACATTCATTTCTTTCATTTCCTCTACCTGCGCTTCCAGCTTGTGAATGAGTGCCTGCTTAACAGCGATTTCTTCATCCTTGGACATCAACTTGGCTTCAGACTCATCCCTAATACCCTGCATTTCCGTGCGAAGGTCGTGCAGTTGGCCTTGGATGGACAATGCGTCAGGAATGCTTGAGCTGCTTATGGACAAGGTATTGCGGGACTCTTCAAGAGTTCGCGTTAACAACTCATTTTCATTACTCATTTCTTCCATCTTTGATACAGCCATTGACATCCACTCATTCGCGGCACGTCCTTCTTCGCGAAGGCGTGCATTTTCGTCTAAAAGCAAAAGTATTTCGTGCTTGCTCCGTCCAGCGTCCTCCTCGCGAGAAGAAATCTCATCCCTGGCACCCCCGTCCTCAGCGGCGGTTTCACCTCCAGCTGTCATTTCGTTCGGAGCAGATGGAGAGTTGATACCCCCGCTGTTGTGATTGTGGTACTGCTGCTCCAACAAATGATACGCGGAACTCAATCCTACCATCTCTTCATTCAAAATTTCGTTATCGCGCCTCAGATTATCAACACAGGTCTGGGACTCTACGAGTTCATTACGAACCAACTCAATTTCACGATCCTTAGCTTCAATGGCTTTTTTGTGAAAGCTGCTTTGATTCTCGGCCTCCTTCATTAAATCTGACTTGAGTTTCTCTAACTCGACCAACTTTTCGGTAAACTCCGTCAGCAAATCATTTGCCTCAGCTGATGTCCCTAGCTCGACCGCTCGTTTCAACTCATTTATCAGAATAGATTGAGTCGAAACAGTCAGAAAAGCCTCCTGCAACTTCGATTGTAGATCTTCGTTTTCACGAGATTGAGTTAATACCACCTTCCTCAGTGAACGAAGTGAGGAGTTCGTCGAAACATCTGCTCCCGTACCCTTGGGTGCCTCCTCAATATCGGACTCATCAGAATCATCACTTCGACTTCCTGCTAACTCCTTGACAACACGACGGCGAACTATGGTTACATTATAACCATACCAGCGAGAAAATGCGCGTTGTTCCATACTTGAACGTTCCTCTCCATTGCAGTATGGTAATGGAAGTGGACGCTTTTTCCATTCGTCGATCATGCTCAGATACCTCCCCACACCTATTGACTGTATCAAGTTAATGATTGTCTCTTTCGTCCACGCCATGTTTTCCATGTCAGATATTTGATTGTCTGATAATGATTTGGCCAAACTGCCATCAGAATCCGCCATATACTCCAGACACAACCCCAGAAGAAGTCCGCTGAGGGCAGGGATTGCCTCAGCGGCGATATTGCAATCATCACCTTTCTTCATTCGGACCAAAACTCCCACTGATACACTGGCGGGAGAGGAAAGGAGTTTCGCAACAGCACGCGGCATCTCAAAGACCCAATCGATGAGCAGCCAAAGCAACGATACGGTGATATACGCCGAGGAAGAGTCCAGTTTGTTGTTCGAGGAACCAGCTGGAATATAGTTTGCCAAATGCCAAATGCTGCACGATGAAATCAATCAAGTTGACATTCGAAACTTCCACGTTTGATGGATCATCAGGCGCTATATCTTCTCCCATAAGACGAGGAGGTGGCGGTGATAGTCGTAGCAACATTTCACGGGTGGCATCTCCCTCCCCCTTCGTCAAAAAAACGCCCAAAGCACCCGCTGCTCCCGAGGCACCGATAGTAGCACGATGAATTTCAATCATATTCAAGTTTGCACTCTCAAATTTCCCACCATCGTGCTGCTGTTGTTCTTCGTGTTGTTGGTCCTGCATAAATCTCAAGTTATCCGCCAACGTTGTAACAAGCCTGGTAACTACGGGAGGCTCTATCGGTGCTCCCATCTCATCGATTTCGTCGGGAGGCGGGGGTGCGAGTGCATGCAAAACCATGCGGCTCGCTGTCTCGGGCGGAAGACACGATCGAAACGCTGAAATAGCGTAAGAAGACAAGAGGGAAGCTTTGACCTCGGGACGATCGTCAGAGCTGTATAAATCAACATCGCAATCGCCCACTCCTTGGAAGTCGGGTGCGTAGGCCCCTGTGCAGCAAAGATACATGAGTCTATCGATGGCAGTAACCCATCCATGCAGGTAAATCGGCATCGTCTCGAAGAGCAATTTTGTTTGTAGTTTTGCCTCTTCGTCTGATTCCTTCCTGCGTAATTCAGCGGCAGCGGTGGATTTGGCATCACTTTCCTTATTTGCATCGATTCTCTTCGTTCTATCGTCCTCTTCCACAGATATGACTGTGTCACCTAAAGATCCCAAAACGCCCATAGTCACCAAGGCCTTTTTCTGAAGTGCCAAAGTGGGGACCGCCGAGACGTAATCGACGCCCGTAGGAGGCAATGTATACAAGGCACAGTCAACGCTGNAAAGTGGGAACTGCCGAGATGTAATCAACGTCCGTAGGATCTACTGCGACAAATCATGTGACATGATGACCTTGGCGCGTCCCCGTCGTTTCGAGCGCGTGACATCGGCAGGAGACGACGACGTCGACGAGGAGGAAGTCTCGTCTCCATCCAAAAGTAGAACTAGGATAAGACTGAATACCAAATCGACTATTTTCGCTTCGTTGGGAGTTAGGTACGGCGTGGGCGGACCTTCCTCAATCAGCACGGGCGTAACCGTATTGGTTGGTTGCGATTGTTCGGTTTGCTTTCGCACGGCATCCGATGCAACGGAAGGAGTGGACGTCGACGACGCTTCGCGTAAAATATCATCCAGGGTATCATCCTTCGCCTTTTTCTCTCGCTTATTACTTCCACCGACTACAGCGCTTCTTCTTCCCTTTGACTGAATCCCCACGCTTTCTCCCTTGCCCTTCTCTCTTCTCCTCTTTTCCTTTAATTTGTTATCCCACCAAATATTCCGCTCCTTATCACGAAAACGTTCCCCCCCACGTAAATCCGCAAGCTTGGCCAATCGGTCCAAGTTCCCCCGTCCATCGCCACCACCCATGAATAGTTCCCGCGAGGCGCTATCGGCATGTGCCAGCGCAAGACACAATTCGAGACAGTCAATGGCCACGGTGGAGCTACTCGAGAGTAGTAGTCCACTGTTGGACGACGACGACGACGACGACGAAGACGACTCCACTGCAATTTCGAGGGACCGGTCGTATCCCTCCGAGAAGGAGATGAGGCGCGCCAGCATCGACGAGGAGGAGGCCAGCGACGTCAAGAATACAATGGCTTCGTTCCGCACCTCTTCGGGAACCATCGTCTCGTCGCCGATGCCACCGCCGTTCTCCATCGCGGAACCCCGTCCCAGCAAATCCACCAATCGATTAATTCCATCGGGTGCCATCATCAGCTGCTCGCGCAATGTTCCGGGACATGCGGATAATAATGCCTGTAGTATCTGTAGACATAACACTCGTGCATATACTGAGGAGGGGGCAGTCGTGTCATTGGCATGATTGTGGGATGATGGAGCGGGACAGAGACAATCCAACAAGGATGGAGCGAGGGCCAGTTTGTTGTTACCATTGTCAGTTCCATTCGTCGTCGGCCGTTGTAGTCGCTGTTGCCGGTGTTTCCCACCCACGGTAATGGCAGCATCGTCGTCATCGTCATGGTGAAAGTTCAAGAGCGTCTTGGAAATATATTCCTTTCGACGCTTGAGGCGTTGTCGTGTTTGTAATTCTTCCGTGGTCATGCCCTTGTTGTTGTTGCTGCCACCAGCATCAGCAGCAGCAGCAGAATTGGTAATTGCAGAAAAAGATGTGGCGGTGCCAGGAGGCGTTGGTGACGACAGCAGCGCCAACAGCAATTCGCATGCCGCCACGTCTCCCCCCTCCACCTCCATGCCCGAAGTAGTAGTAGTAGTGGGTTTCGTCGTCGTCGATGATGTAGCCACGAGGCTGCATAGCGAATTTAACGCGGATGGATTTCGAAGAAGTGCGTCAATTGAGGAAGATTGGCGCTCTTCTTCCTCCTTGACTCGAAGAATGTGATCTTCTTCCTCGCTGACTCTTTGTTGCTGCTGTTGTTGGTGTGGTTTCGGCCGACGAAATCGGCATTGGGCCGTTAGTTGCTCCAACGAATCGAGACAATCGGTGGGCGTCGAGGAGGAGAGGAATCGATCGAGGAGGAGTTCCACGTCGAAACTGCTGCTGGTGCCGCCGAGGGTGGTGAATGATGACATTGCTGGAGAGACTAATGGGCGCCGTGGGTCTTGGCATGGGAGGTCATGGACGCTCGCTGTTGTTGTTGGTGGTGGTGTGTGAGTTGGTGGTGTTGTTGTTGTTGTTATTGTTGTTGCCGTATTAGATAAAATAATATGGTAGGTATCTAGTACTTGGCGACCCGTCCAAGTCCTGGTAACGACGGACAGACTGTCTGGTTGTCGAGGACGAAGATTCGTCATCAAACAAAAAGGGAGCCGAATCGAATTACCCCAGGTTTTCGAAAATGAGTTTTCGTGTATCGGGTTTTGATGTCGTGGTTTTTAATTACCCCATGTTTACTCAACATAGTTTTGTACTACCCCAGGTTTTGATTTTTTAGTTTTTATTTACCCCAAAATGTTAAATTTAGTTTTCAAATACCCTAAAATTAAAAAATTTTGGTGCGTATTACCCCAGGTTTGACAGTAAGTGGTTTTCAAATACTTTTTTTTGCACGGACGATTTTGGTGTTTGGAATGGCATGCTTTGTTGAAGATAAGTGTCGCATTGCGATTAAACTGTCTCAATCCGTCCCAAAACTGACCAGCTTCTTAGCAATTTCAGACCTCTATTACCCCAGGTTAGATATCAGATTTGTATTACCCCATTAGTGGAATATTATAAGACCTCTACTACGTATTACCCTAGCCTAACGCTGAAAGGATTTGCACCACCCAGTCTGTCAACTCAACAAAAATCCACCTACTACCCCCTACCCTCCTTCTGCCGACAAAAGATACCATTGCAATATTCAGCATCAGGATGCCCCCCCGCAAGCAAAAGAAAAAGAAGGTCGAACCTACGGCCCCTATTCGGCAATCGGTACGTCATCGCACAAATAGTACCACCGACCCATCACTATCATTGGCAGCGGCATCAGCTGCATCTGCGCTATCCAAGTCTTCCGCTGATGTCGTGGACAACCGCCCTACTAACCATGTAGTTGTTAGTAAACATCAAAAGACGACGCGCAAGAGAGGCGGGAAAACTAAAGAAGAGAAAGCAAATGAATCGACCATCGAAAAATCACCAAATGAATCGACCATCAAAAAATCAACTACCAACAACAGCGACATTGCCGACGATGAAGCACATGAATCGACCACCAAACAATCAACTACCAACACCAGTGAACCTGCCGACGATGAACCAAATGAATCGACCATCGAAAAATCAACTACCAACACCAGCGAACCTGCCGACGATTCTGTAAATGAATCGACCATCGAAAAATCAAATACCAAAACAAGCGACACCGCCGAGGATGAAGAAAATGAATCAACCGTCGTAAAATCAAGTACCTTCACCATCGACACCGCCGACGATGAAGAACGCCCGGATTCTGGTGATGAAAGCAGTGACTACGTGGATAGGGAGCACAGCAGTAGCGACGACGAAGATTTGCAATTGGATGATGAAGATTTGGAATTAGCGGTCGAGAAGGATGATTTTTTCAAATCTGCCACATTCTTGGATGTAGTGCAGACACATGCGGAAACTGGAATGAAACTTCCGATTGAAGAGGCATCGTTCGATTTGATGGATGAAGATAGCGATGGCGTTGACGAAGATTTGAAGCCACCAGCGAAACCGGACACAAGTAATATGTCGCCGGAAGAAGAAAAGATTGCTCTTGATGAATGGAAGAGGTCCAGAAAACGTTGGAGAAATCAACGTGGAATGTCGCGCCTTAAAAAGAAATCACGAATTGCTGATTTGATTAACTATACTGGTGATCAAACACCAGTAATTCGCGCCATGTCATTAGTGGAAACAAGACGGCTGGTACGTAATGATTCCTTTCCAACAAAGGATTTGTTACAGATGCGGATTGCGGAAGAAGCGAACTTGCGTTGCGTGACGATTACGACTCAACGCAGTGACAATGAAATCTTGACTGTGATTGGGAATAGCTTTTATGTCAAAGCTAACAACACACACAAAAAAGGATGGGTAGTTAGTAAAGCCATTGTTCGATTGGGTGACGGAGAAATTCCATCAAACGCAGCAACTCGTAAGTGGATGATGGGAAAGAAAGATACTGCGTCATCGGAATTTGCAATGGAAAGCGATGACGTCGACGACGACGAGCGTAATAATAATGAATCCGACGACGGCAATGCTGTTGCTGAAAATAGTGATGACGAGAACGAAGAGTCAATGAAAGAAATGAAAGACAACAGGCGAACGCGTACTCCGTTCAAGGCAGAATGGATTGCCACACTAATTAAACCTATCTTGGCAGAAACGCCCAACGTCCCCAACGCAATTATCAAGCATTTTTTAAGGCAGTACCTGCAGGACTATGCCATGACAAAATCGCTGCTCCAAAGCGCACGTCTGCATGCAAAACAAGAATTATTTGGGCTTCCAGAAGTTAACGCTAAATATATTTTTGGACTGCGAGACGAGTTGGATTTGATGCAACATGAGGTTGATGTTCAGATGATGAACCGAGAGGAGGCGCTAAATCGGATGCAGTTGGTTGTTCTAACTGAGGAGGTAAGTTCATGTTCCATTTACTCAATTCATTATTTATCGTAACTAACTTCTTGTCATTAAACAATACAAAAATACATGCAGATGAAGAAGTTAAAGATGGACGGAACCGCGAACACGTTGGGTACCAGATTGGGTGCAGCTAAATTTTTAATGACATGGAAAAGAGACAACGCTGATTTTATTGAAAAACACTTTGGATCCCCGGATGAAGACCGTCAATTTATCTACGGAATTTGCTTCGCGACGGCGATGTCCAAGTCCAATGCGCACGAGTTGCAGAAGGTGATTCAGGCCGATGCGGCGCATTTAAACTTTGGAAAATACACCATGTATTCCGCATATGGAACAACTGCAAATGCTGGATGCTCACCCATTGCATTTGCTATCCTTTTTGGAAATGAGGATACTGATTCATGGACTCGATTTTGGAAATTTGCTTTGTCGGTGCATCCTTGGTTGGCGGAGGATGATTATACTATCATCACTGATCAAGACAAAGGATCCATGCATGCAATCAAAGAAATATTACCCACGGTTGGTAATTTTCATTGCTCTTTTCACCGTCGCATGAATATAATGAAGAACTGCAGGGGCGCAACGAAAACAGGACCGAAGGCGTCGCAAGTGTTTGATCGCTTACTTAAGGCAAAGAACATTGCGGAGTTAGAAGCACTAAAGAAGGAATATTATCCGCAATTGGCACCATCAGACCTAAAGTATCTGACCGATGTTGAGGACGAAAAGCAATATCCAGCGGCTAGGTGTGCAATGGAAAGAGACATTAAAATGTATGGTAGAACAGCAAGCTCGAGCGTCGAGGCAATGAATGCAGCTAATAAGTCGGTTCGTGAACGATCAAGTGTTGACCTTATTAATGCGACAATTCTTCTGCTCCAGCTGGAGAGTAATCGTTTCCAGCGTCAAAAGGAAGAAGCTTGGTCAGACGAAAGTAACCATTTAACACCAAAAGGTCGTGACATCGCGAACGAGTGTTCGCAGTCTGTGTTGAACCATCGTGATTATAACATCACAAAGAGCGAATACGATGAATACGACATGTTTCAGGTACGTGTGGAATGGGCAATCATTTTGAGATGTGTGTACATCATAAGTAACTAACACCAATTCTTTATCGTCGTAAGGTCCGCGGAAATCATCAACGTTCAAAGGAACAGACTGTAACGGTAGTAAAAGAACCAATTTATGGTGTCCGCGGATGGACATGCACTTGTGGTGTCAATCGGGTTGATGGAATCATGTGCCGTCATGTAGTGGCGATTGCGAAATCTGGCCGCGGAAACGGTCTCAATCTCGTGAACGGAATTCTTCATGAGTGGACAACAGAACAATGGCGTGCACAGTTTCCGCAAGAGGTGAATAGTCGGTCGTGTCCAACCATTGACGCAATAAAGGATAAGTACGAACCTGACAGAAGCGTTTGCTTCTTACCAGACTTTGTCGCACCCAGGAAGAAAGGACGCCCAAAGAAAAATCAAAGAATTAAGAGTGGATTGGAGATTGCGTTGAGCAAAAGTAGGGGTGAAAAGCAGAAGAAGACGAAGAAGAATGAAGCGGAGTTGGCCATGGACGGAGAAAAAAAGGTGGAGGGCGAAGGAACAATTGCTTCCGCCGAAGACGTTACGAAGTAGAATGTTGTTTTGTGTAATTGTATCAAATGATCTGCTCCGACAGGCTACTACATTGAGCCCAGATCGTAAAATAATGCACCAGATTTGAACGAAATAAACACAGCGTGGACAGATAACATAGGAGATGCAATGTAGAGGGTAATTGAATAACAATTTATTTAAAAATGGGGTAACTCAAGTACGCTATCCTTGAACATGGGGTATCTGAATTCCGGACAAAGCAAGGGGGGTATTTGAAAAACTAGCTTTCACAATTTGGGGGGTATTAGAAATAATATCTAAAAATTCATGGGGTAGTGAAAGTACGTTAATGAGACACCTGTCTAGGATGGGGTAATTGACGTCCAAAAATGACTAACCTGGGGTAATACAAAACTAGAAATGAAAAAATGAAAAATGCATTTGAAGACCTCTTTCGAGCGGGGGGTACTCGGCAACCACGGAAACGAAACCCGATACACGAAAACCGATTTTCGAAAACCTGGGGTAATTCGAGATTTTTCCCAACAAAAAATATGTGTTGATGATGACCATGACCATGCTCGGAGGCTTTGGTCAATAATGGAACCCAACAGTATTTCCATTTCATCATGCCAACGTTACCGCGTGCTGTATTTCTGCCGTTGCTCATGCTACTGCTGCTGCTGAGTCTACAGTGGACACTCGCCCACGGGTTTGCTAGCATTAGCATCCTCTCCTCGTCGTCGTTGTCGTGCTCCTACCAACCCTCGCTCTCGATACCTCCAGATCATTCACAGGATCTTTGTGGGCGACATTGTGATCGTCGGCATTCTACTACATGTGCTATTGCAGCAATCAGACGTGCGAACGGGTGGAACGGAAAAACACAAACTTTGCACGCTTCTGCTCTCCCTGCTTCTGAATCGCGGAGGGATAATTTGGATTCGACAGCCAATGTTGCACCACCACTATCGTTCCGTGTTGGAATCATCGGATCAGGATCCATTGCCTATGGCACCGCGAGCCTCCTCGCAAGCTTGGGACATGAATCCATGATCTGGTCCCCGTCGGGAGTGAGTGCACCGAAGCCGATTGGAATGACACCTACGACGACTGCCGAAGACATCATGGCCAAGACAACAGCAACAGCAGAAACTACAGCAGAGATACAATCGACGGGAGCAATAGAACAAACTTTCAACGTTCGAATAGCTCATTCCCCTAATGAGCTTGTGCGACGCAATGATGATGTGTTGATCGTGGCATTGCCGGCTAATGGACATCGGGGTGTGATGGATACTTTGTCACCCGTGATTGTCGACCATCTTCTTGATCGACACGCAGAACTACAAAAGGAAGTGCACGATAATCTCTCGGTTAGGAGTACATCTCAATCATCACCGCCGATGCACATCATTATATCGTCTCATGCCTCCTTGGGGGCAGTCTACTTCCTGCAATCGCTAATGGAAGAATGCCACAAACGACGCCTGGACAACAACAACATACTGAAGGGAGTGAGAATCACTGCTTGGGGCACCACCGCTGTCACGTCACGAAAGACATCCGACAATTCCGTTCGAGTGCTGACTGTACGGCAATCGGTGGATTACTGCACCGTCCCTTCCTCCTCATCATCGTCGTCGTCGTCTTCCACATCTTCCTCCGAGGAAGATCCTACCACCACCAACACCGCTGCATCAACATCAACCTCAAGAATGACAAGACGTCGGCACGACTTGTTACTGCGCAATGATGGGTATGAATTATGCACTACATTGTTTGGGCCACGATTCACACATCGCAAGGGTGGACTGCTTGCAATATCGTTATCCAACCTAAATCCACAAAATCGCTGGGCAATATGAGTCGCATGGATCCGCCACCGCTTCCGCCGCCTCTGCCGAAAACGAACGCGGCGACCACCGCCGCGACATCCCACGTCGAGAAGTGGTATCAGGGTCAAAATATTACGCCCAACATTGGTCGACTCATGGAGGCACTGGATAAAGAACGGATAGATATTGCCAAAGCACTGGGCATTGACGTTCGGACCATCTACGAACATTTCTCATGGTCATTTCATGTACCCATGGAAACACCCTTGGAGGACGTTGAGGAAGATGCATCCGCCTTGAAGACGAGTGTCCATCAGTCCTCATCCAGCTCAGTGCCAGCACCCAAAAGAATGAGGCCGCTGACCGTCTCCGAAATGAATCAACAAATGCATCACTACCTAAAGAACGATGTACTCGGTCCAACCACTCCCAATTCGCGTTATGTCCTTGAGGATGTGCCCTATGGACTTGTGTTGACCATATTGCTCGGACAGTTGGTACATGAGCCAGCCGTTCTGCACGAATCTGGGATACGAATCCTCTCGGCCATGTATGGGCGTAATTTCATGAAGGAGAATGATTTGTTGCATGGATTGGGCTTATTGAATGGTATACTAGGCGATGATGAGGATGATTCCAAGGGAATAATGATTCCCAGCCTGGACAAATGGAAAAAGATGGCTTGTACTGGAACATTTCATGACTGTGAGAGTTGAAAAACATAACATATATCTAGGTTGCGAAACAACTGATTCTCTCTCTCCTGATTATTCAGGATCTGGGCAAACCAGTGTGAATCTAACTCATTAGAAAAGCGCCACAAGTACTCTCTAAAGATCTGAACATGCGGCTTTAGCCACTTCAATTCTTACAAGTGTAAAGGTGTCATTGTTTTAATAGTAGATTTTTGCATTGGAGGTGCACTCAAATGCATTCACTACATATCGAACTTTCAAAGCATAGTTTTGATATACCCTCACTGTGTGAGCCCCAGTTTTGATGTACCCTCCCTGTTTCAGAAAATATTATGAAATACCCTCACTTGAAAACAAATAATCCTGTGTACCCTCACTTTTGAATCATTACTTATGATTTACCCTCATTTTGTATGTTATAATTCCTTATGTACTCTCACAATGTTTTGTAATTGATCCATTACCCCAGCTTTCTAGCATGGAATCTTTTTGAGTGAGAAGTCCTCCATTATCCTCACTTGTTCCCAGTGAAGATTTTCTAATGCATAAGTTTACAAAGTGAAGGAAATCAAATGTAATTTTAAATGACACTGGTGCAATTGGGGTAAACTCATTGGCTATTTACAGCAGTGCTGCATGGAGCAGTGATTTTTTCACACCACACAACAAGCAACACAAAAAAACTGCTACACGCAGCAAAGATTGAACCCCAGCATGAACAACAACATGCACACAAAATGATAAAAAAATGAAAAAAATAGCAAAGTGTTTGCATTGGACATGATGGCGTTAGAAGCCTTTCACCCCTTTTTGCCTGAAAAAAATAGCAAAGTGTTTGCATTGGACATGATGGCGTTAGAAGCCTTTCAC
>JALLBB010000353.1:0-16783 GCA_036939735.1 Discostella stelligera | reverse complement strand
TTCCATGAGTTATTCGGTGAGTTGTGCAACAAAACTCATTTTTTAGCTCTGGTACGTTTCTACGTAGGACTCCGTTGAAACAGAGGACGGCTCCACATATTTGGCGGGAAGGACCAAGTCGAGAACATGATGTCCTTGATTGTCGCATCTCAGAAAAAAAGCACAGGATTCAGATTTGAGAAAGATTCAGTTTCTTCTTGCGAGAAACGATTTTCACGCATCTTTTGTTCGTGTTGTGATTTGTGATTTCGTTGTGATCGAATGATCAACGGCAAAAAAAAATGTGCCGCGTAAATTTGGCGGAAAGCACCAACACCCTGACACACATCATGAACAGACCAGCTTGATGCCGACGGTACCAGTACGACTCGAATATGGCAACAATATCATGTGCATCGCACCGGAATAATTAGCCACCCCCTTCCTCCTCCTTCCGTAAACAGGGCCCGTTCGTCTCTTGCGTGAGCTTGTCAACCAGTTGGAAAGTCGCTGCTGCTGACCATAGAGTAAGCAGAGACAACTTGCACTTCAACAATGGTATGGCACATGACACATCATCCTCACTCAATCGCAATCTTGCCATGTTTCTTCGCAATTTCTAGGCATTCGTTTCCCGACCCCGTCCGATTCACCACTGCGTCCCGCTGAGCGCTTCACACAAAGTTGTCTGGAATTAGGGAATGGCATCATCATCATCATAATTGCAATCAAATCATAATTCCACATGTATTCAGCTCGAAGCACACACCCCAATTATTTGTCTCCCGATGTCGTCGAAATAATAAGAGAGAGAAAGAAGGTAAGTATGGTGGCGGTCGAGGTGATGTCCTTCTCGATTATTTCATTTCTCATTCCAATTACCCCGCCAAATCTCGCGACGTTTTTACAGTACAAAGCGCTCTCGAACTTGAAGCGGTCGCACTCGGCAATGTCCAGCAGCAGTACTAGCGAAGATGACACGCAGTTTCGCGATGACGGAGATGTTGTTTTCGAGGGGCGTGGTAGCGGGAGGGAAGATTCTAGCGATGGTGCCGATGACGAGGAAGAACATCGATATTCAACAATGCATACCCAGAATCCGCACCGACCAAATGATGAACGAGCCACTCAATTATCATCATCCTCATCATTGTTACCCCATGCATACCCGCATTCTTTGGAATCAGCAGAGCATCAACACTCACGAATTATGCAGCAGGTTCAGTACCCGTCGATTTATGATCATCATCATCAACAACCACCACAGTTTCAACAACAACAGCAACAAAGTATTCATGCGCAGCGGTACTCACACTCGCAGTCACACGATCCGCATGCTCCTCTGGAACAACAACAGCGAGCACTACTACCCACAGCAATGATGCGAGATCCACACACTCCGCAATACCCACCTTCTTCATTGTCGGAATCTGCTGTATCGAAATTGAAATCTTCATCGACTGAGTTCCTGCAACAACAACAACAACAACAACAACAATATCCTCTCCTGCAGTACTTGGGCACACCCGCCACCACTAATACAGGAAGCGTAGAGTATCGTCCTGCATCAATGACGCCAATGATTGGAAGGTTATCAGTTGGTGCAGCTATCGGGGAGGGAGTGGAGGGGGGTGGCGGTGGATTTGGAATTGTCGGTCAAACCCCACCAACGGGAGGGTCCTACGGCTCGTTTGCTACTGGTATTCCAACCCCACAGCAGCTGCAGCAGCAAGTTGTCGGTGTCGGTGGTTTTGACGCATATCCTACTTTCGCTCTTCCCCCTGGGACTGTGATTCATCGTCCCTTCGTTGCAACAGTGGAAGGGGCAGAAATGATGGCAGGTGGACCACATGGAAACACGAGGTTTCAACCTACTTCGGTAGTCCCAAGAGGTGGCAGTGGTGTCGGAGGAGAGGTTGAACAGCATTATCAGCAAATACAACAGCAGCAGCAGCTGAGAATGCTATCGCCTGGTATGCAATATTATGCTTCCCAGATGCCGTCAGAACTCAAGGTTGGCGATTTTCCTCCTCCGCAGCAGCAGCAGCACGTCAGTAGCCAACGAAAGAAACATCCTCCACAATCGCAACCAAGAGTGCAACGGAAGAAACTTGATCCTGTGATGGAAGAGAATCAAGACGAAGATCCTTCAATGTTGCGGTACGAATCGCGGCTGGGAATGGATGCAAGTCCCATGGTCGGGTCTGACAAGCAGGATGCTCATCATGTGGTCGGTGACGAAGCTAGAATGCAAGGACTCGTTGTCGCAGCTGATGAGAAAGCAATGGGGGAAAAAACTGATCACGGGATGACACCTTTGCGTTCGGATGGAACTGGGAAACTTCCACATGATGCTGTAGGTAAGTAATTGAAGGACCCGCTGGAATCAATTTATGTTGGCTTTACCGCGTCTTACCCGCTTCAATGCACTGTTTTCCTCGTAGACTCATTCTCATCATCCTTTGGAACCTCCGGTGGTCACCCCAACCGAGCAATTTTGAACGAGTTTCCCTTCTTCTTTGATGGATACGCCGCTTGGGTATGTCAACATTGTCAACACGTTCCACCCTATTACCGCGGAGCGAATTACGTATGGCAGTCAGCGCAACCTCCACCGAATTCGTATGTGGATTCGCATTTGAGAGTCTGTCATGGATTGAATCCCAGGCCGCAGCCGACCTTTGCTGGAGGAAGAATGCGTGTGTCGCAAGCGTTATTCGAGTCCAGTTTCAGGCACCCCATGCAGCAGCCTCAGGCCTCGTTTCCTTACGCGCATGCTCCCATCGAACATACTTTGAGTCAACAACAGCCGTCGATGTCACAGCAATCGTACGATTCGATACCATCCCAACGTCAAAATCAAGGTGACGCTCCGGATCCGCCTGGAGTTACAAGTCCTGTACCTGTAGCGAAGCAGCAAGGAACCAAACGAGAACGAGAGGAGCGTGTATTGGCAGGATGCGAGTCAACAAGTGTAGCCCATCCGCAAGGAAGTAGTAGCCGTCTTTCCATCCTTGACAGCCAACCTTTACCTTTTATCTACCAACGACATCCTTTGAACATGATGCAAATACCGCCACCATCAGCAACAGCAGCAGTTAGCGCTGGTGCATATCCAACATACACCCAAGCACCACTTTCTACAGTTGCTCCGACGGCACATCAGCGTGACGGAGAGGCGGAGGAAACTCCCCCTCGAGTCGTAAAGAAGCGCAAAATGTCTTCCTTGAAAACCTCTCCAAAAGGCCGACTATCCGATGACGATACATACAAATCCTCGATCGACTTCCTGAGTAGGAAGGCTTCCGAAAAAGCAACATCATTCACCGAGGCAGATTCCGACGTGGGTCAGTATCTCATTGACAAGCAAGATGCCAACCTTCTGACCGACTACTTCTTCTATATAATGCAACAACTAGTGATATGTCGTTTTTCAGAAAAGGATCGGAAGACCAGGGGCGGGAAGCGTGAGAATGTCGATATTGGATACGGTGGTCTTCAGTGTATCCATTGCATTCATACGCAAAAGTCTCGCAAGTTCTTTTGGTCAACAGTGGATCGATTGGCGAACAGCTTTGCCGAGATACCTAGTCACATACTCAAGTGTAAGCACTGCCCAGATGAAGTGAGGGATGCATTGCTCGTGCTGAAAGGGAGGCATCATGACCAGATCCAATCATTACCCCGTGGATCGCAGAAGGTGTTCTTCCGACGTGTGTGGAGGAGGCTTCACGACAGTGCTGGTGAGCAGGGAGCGACGCACGTCCGCGATTATCAAGTGACACCAATGAACGAGAGGGGTACTATGGATCCGCCAATGTCAACTTTGGCAGCCTTCGCTGAGACCGCATTGATGTCACCCGATGTTGCCGCCTCCGCCTCCAATAGCCTTTTAGCCAGTGCTGCCAAGTTGCTAGAAACCCAGGCCAGTAAAAGTAGCGTTCCCGACGCAAAATGCGAAAGGATCCTCCTTGCAATTCCCGACGACAAGAACTGGCTTTCCGATAACGATTGCTTCCTTCGTAATAATATTGAAGTCTTTACTGCCAACCAAACCGACGTGGAGAGGGCCGCCGCGGATCGAAAGTATCCAATCAAATTAGGGCAAGTAGGTATAAGATGTGTCCACTGCGCCATGGCTTCAGGAGGTGCCAACTGTGGGGCGGTATCGTATCCATATTCAATTAGTGCGATATACGAGTCAGTTCGGGAATTCCAACGACTGCATTTCGTGAACTGTCAACACATGCCACAGGATGTGAAGTTTCGGTCGGAAAAGCTTATGGGTGGTTCGTCAAGCTTGAGTTCGGTACTACGGCGATATTACGTCCAGGCGGCGAGAGCGCTGGGGTTGTTCGACACCGAGGACGACGGTGTGCGTGCTGGTGGTAAACCAGTTCCCCTGCCAACTTCTGGATTTTTTCCAGCAATGCCCACCTCGAACGACACCAGACAAATCGTTTCGAAAGACGCTCCTGGAAATGTACCCGGAGAAGATCGTATACTTGATGAAATTTCTGGGGTACTACAGCCTTCGTCGAAACTGGGAGATGCTCCTCCTTCGGAACAAGGCCGCTCCAATTCCAAGCAACAAGATGCTCCGGACATGAGTTATGTCCCAGGAATGGAAGACAAGGAAGATGCACCGGGGATCAAGGCAGAAGAAGTTTGAGAACAAAGACCAGTCCCGCCCGTTGAACAGGAGTGGTCGAGAGTCCTGATTAATGATTGTTTTCTACACATCAAAGTCATACTATTGTTTTGCCGTGTCGATTAATACATAATGAAATAAATATCATGTCTTCTTCGTAATTTTTATTCCGACGACCTATCCTACTACTACTTGACCGCACGTCCTTCAATGCTGATGTTGGCACTCCTATTCGCCATCTTATTTGTTTTTTTACTCTTCGCCTCCATCCGCTTCGATAGCGCCTCCCTCCTCTCGGCCTCGTTGGTAATTGCGGCGGACGAAGATCCCTTGGCGCTGACCAAGTTGCGCTTATCCGACACGTCTCCCCTTCGACTTTCGGGTCGGACGGTGTATTGAAATCCTTTCGAATATGGAACGCGAACGCGATTATTCCCGAGATCACGAGCCGAGGATGCACCCGACGAGATGATGCGTTCGAGATCATCCTGGGTCTTGCCCCGTACCGCTGCCGTCCCCCCCCCCGCGGCACCATTATTTCCACCGGCATTACCCGAGGAGGATATCCGACGTGAATTCGAGGTTGTAGTCGTACTACTGCTACTATTCCCACCACCCACACGAGATTTCATCATCCCCGCCAAGGAAGATCCAGCCTCATACGAAATGGCAGATGCCGAGTTTTGCGCTCTCTCCAAATCGCGCAAGTTACCACTCTTTTGAAATATCGGACGAGACCATTGTTCGATCGCGGCGCGCAACATCTTCTTCATTTCGGGTGTTTCCGACTTGTGCGTATACAATGCCATGATAACCTTACCGTATCCCGATCGTTTTAGGTCACTGGCGTTGATGCCATCTTCGCCAGTCATGGAGATGGTACATTCGACGATACGACGACGCAGGGTGACATTTCCAAGCGTGCCATTCGACAGTGGTTGGATCCAGCGTTTGCAGACCGATAACAAATCCAAATCTAATAATACGCGTATCATATCCTTTTTGGATAACATGTCGGTAACCTCTTGCAACATGGCTAGCTTCTTCAATCCAGGACGTTTGTTCTTAATGCATGTCTCATCGGCCGACGCCGCCTCCTCCATTTTTTTCAGGAAGGCGATTCCCATCTCTTCCAACTCGGGTAATTTCTTCACCTCTTTTTTCACCTTTTGCATCCGTCGCACCGCCGCCTTGAGAGCGCTGGAGGCGGTTGTTTCGGCACCGCCCTCTTCGTCGTCGTCGTCGCTGAGGGATATTTTGTCGAGACCGCCGCCCGAGGATGATTTTTTGGACGACGATGATTTCTTCTTCGTCTTCGTCGTCGTCGCGTCGACATCGGAATCCTCCCCATCGGGCCGTTCGTCCTCGAAATGTTGTTCGGCGTACAATTCGCGCAACGAATCCGGATCTTCGTCCTCGGCATCGATGAAGTCGTCGTCGTCCTTGGTTCGTTCGAAGGCGGCGGAGTCGTACGAGTCGCCGGAGTCGTATCCGGTCGCGTCCTCGTTTCCATCCGCAGGAGCAGCGAGGCCAGAGCCATCCTTGGACCGTCGTTTTTTCCGAGGAGGTTGCCGTGCGCCGCCGCCGTTGCTGCTGCTGCCAGTCCTTCCCTTGGCGTCGTCTCCCCCGCCGCCGGCAGCCGCGCGCTTGCGTGCCAATGCTTCCATTCGTTCTTTCATGCTGCGTGTGTCTGTTGTTGTTGTTGTTCCTCCGCCATTTCTAGCAGCAGCAGCAGCAGTCTCGGTGGAGCTCGATGGCTTTTTCTTGTTGATAATCGTTGTCGTGGCCTTTCGTTTTTTGCCCAGCGTTTTCTTCCCAGATGCGGCGGCGGCCTTGGCTTTTGGTTTCGTAGAGGAGGAGGGGGCGGCATACGATTCATCATCTTCGCTGGAGGAATCAAAGAGTCCAGCTTCTTCGGAATCTTCGCCGTCGTTACCGTCGATTTTCTTCGAATGATCATCATTTTCCTTCTTCTTCTTTTTGTGTGCGATGGTGGGCAGCTGGGATTTGGCCGCGGCGATTAAATCGTCCGTGTCGTCGTCGTCGTCGTCGTCGTCATTATCTTTATTTTTAGTATCTTTATCGTTGTCATTGTCTTCGTCGTCGTCATCATCGGAGGAGTCTCCGAACAGATCGTTCTTATTATGCGAGTCGTCGACTTCGTCCTTGTCGTCGTTGGAGGAGGCCATGGTTGGTTACCGTGGAATAGCTTGACTGAGGTCGTCCGCGTTTTCGTGACGAGAACAGAAAAGTGGGCAAATCGGGGCGACTCGGCAGAAAGGCGGGGAGGCCCGTCAAAAGAAGAAGTCGACCGAACTTCTTCGCCACCCGCCCATTCTTTTGAAACACCATGAACGACGACGACGATAACGGCAGCAGTACTATTAGTACTCGTATTCGCGGCGACGAGCGACGATCCCGATGGGGGGCACCACCGCCACGCTCGTCGACAGGCGAAGATTTCTCGATTGAACAACAGCGGATGGCAGAAGAAGAAGAACAAGTAAAAGGAGGCCGCCGTGGCTACTACGATGTTGTCACCGTGACAACGACCAATAATGATGGTGGGGCATAAGTACATACTGTCGTCGTCATCCATCTCTCTCTCTCTCTATTGGAAATTCTATTTTGGTTTACTTACTCATCATGGGACTGATTTCTTCCCTCGACCTGCACTCTCCTCTCCGCGATCAAACACTCAAACTCAATTATTTGATAAATTATACATTTATCAAATACTATACGATACATACACAGCTTCTTCTAGCAGGGGGATGATCTCGGAGGAAGGGCTTCATCATCAACAGTACCACCACCACCGTCAGCGCCACAATTCAAGGGATGGTGAAGCCAGGGGAAGAGGAAACGACGAACATCATCACCAATATCCTCATCATGATCAAGCTGGGAACGGAAGTTGGAAAGGCAATGAAGAGTGGACTCAGCACTCCGATGTGAGTTATTTTGTTTGTTACCCCCCCCCCCCCAACTCCAAAGACACATACAGTGAATCTTATTATCCTAGTTGTAATTTCTGTGCCGTCTAACAATTCTTTATTGTACTTTTTTTCTGCGCATGTGAATTCGGCAATTGGTTGAATAGGAACGAAAGTGGAGAGAACCAAGAGACGGTTCATGGAGATGTCTGGAGGTGAAAACATGCTAGACCTGTGTCTCATCCCATCCACAAAATCAGCAAAATATATGAATGCATCGTCTATGCTAACCCTGCAAATCCCTTCCTTCTTCGCATGATGCCTGCCAATATTTTATTTCCCTCCTTTTCGTTCGGGGGCATGAAACATTTTAATGATTGATACAGTGTGGTTTGGTCATGGACAAAGTTCGCTGCGAGCGCTGTCCTCGCTGTCGGACATGGATTGATACATCGTCGTCGTCGTCCCAGCGTCCATCGGGGGAATTCAGTGGCGTTAGTGGTGGCTTTGGAAGAGGGGGAGGACGTTCCGTAATATCCGCCAACGACAATGGTGCTGCAGCTTCTACTGACCAACAAGGACGGCGACACCACCATCGCAGGTCGACGGGAGGGTACGATGATTTCGAAAACGATGGAAAGAATGACTACTACTCCCGTCCTTCGGATCGCGGACCTCGTCACAGCCACGGCGGTGACGGCAACGACCGTTACTACGATCATCGAGACTATGATAATTACCATGACGATCGTGATGGTCCTCGCAAAAAGAAGAAGCGAGGAGATTCCTACAATGATGACGAAGGCAATGTTGCCCCAAGGAAGACCAAGCGTGAATGGCCACCTTGCTTCGAATCATCGGGTGCCTCGTTCATCTTTGATGCACGTTCGGGGCAGTTTTACGAGCCTGCGAGTGATTTCTTTTATGATCCCAAGACAAAGTTGTATTACAGCAATTCAAAACAACAGTACTTCAGATACGACATGGAAAAGGAGCCAAATGCATTTCTACCGATTGGGGGGGATGGTGGCAATGCAGCAGCCGCATCAGAAGCGTCCCATCCTAGTGTTCAAGGAATCACAACTCCAAAGGAAGTGACTGGGGTGGAAGAAAATTCAGCAGATTCGTCTGTAACAGGACTGCATGTTCCCTCTCTGACGTCAAAGCCTGAGAAGGTGGAACTGAAGAAAAAAATAGCCATTAGTCTCAAGACTCCCTTGCCCTCAAAGGATTCAGGCATCAAGTCATTGAACGATGTCGCTGCCATGGAGAAGATTAAGCTCGGCAAAAAGGATCTGATAAGAAAGGAGTCTGCCTCGTCAACCACTGGTGGTGAACACCTTGCTGCATCTGCGGGGAGGGAAATATCACTGAAACTCAGCAGTCGCCGCTGCCGCCAATAACAACAATATCGAATGAGATCGAAACTACTGCCTCTGGTCAGCCCATGTGTGTTCTCTGTCGACGCAAATTTGCTAATGTGGAAAAATTAAGACAGCACGAGATGTTATCCGCGCTGCACAAGGAGAACCTGGCCAAGAAGGTCGCCTCCGATTCTGCTGCAGCCGCCACCGAGCCTGCCTCCAATTCCTTGCTTGTCAAGAAGGAGGGGGAGGAGTCCGAGAATTCGTACCGTGATCGATCCAAGGAGCGTCGCCTGATGTATGGATCTCACATTGTCCCTCAATCCTCTCATGCCGAGGCGCTGCTAGCGCATAGCCTTGGTCCGTCATCGTCGACCTCCTCTTCCGAAGCAAAACATACTCAAGTCATTCGTCCGGAAGAAACATTGAATCATGCCAATGTTGGAAACAAATTGCTGCAAAAGCTCGGGTGGAAAAGCGGAGACACTTTGGGTCGAACTACTAAGGATGGATCAGGACCAAATAATGAGGATGTTGTGAACAACAGTCTGAGGAGTGATTGGGAACGAATTGAATCCTTGGCTCAAGGAGGCGGGATGAGGAGGTAGGGTTACGGTAGTACTCCATACCCTCTCCCAGAAATTTAAATATGATTGTCATGCATCCGTAGTGATGAAGTCTTAGTAGTTAGATGTTTAGTCATTCAAGAGAACAAAAACACTCATATATTATTTAGTTCGGTGTCGGTATTTTTGAAACATTCTCTGTACGAATGATCAGAGCGACTCTTGAGATTAACCGCATGCAAGTCACAACACCTCTTCGCGAACCAACCATCTCCTCCCTTTACCCCTACAAAGCCGTATTTCACACCCCATTCTTTCAATCGAGAACAGTAGCACCAATGATGATATTATTCCTCGATAGCCCATTCGGCACGCGCAACTGCTAATTTTGCTTCTTCTCCACCAAGATAATTGCACGATGCGAATTATTAAATAAGTCCACAGTATTCACAGCCTCATACAATCGTTTTGCCGGTACAAAGTACACGCCATTGTACTTGTGATTGGTATCGAATATGGCCACCAATGGATAGACTTCGTCATCCTCCTGACCGTCCGCGTTCAAAGGAGTTGCAGCATCATCGGTCCCACGATCGAGCATGCCAACGATGGGCGAAAAATGCCCCCCCATCATGGACAGCAAAAAATTCGTCGGCACGTATCTAATTTTCTCGAAGCCCATCAGCACCGACCTGAGGAAATTGCACGCGATTCGCACGTTCGGATCGGCCAGGCCGCCGCGCAAGGCCGCCACGAACTCCTCGTACCCGACGACATTCCCCTCGATGATTCGCGTGGACAATGTCATGGTATCCTCGGAAACCTGCGAGGCGATTCGAGCCACGTGCTGGCACCACGGGATCGGCTTGCTCTCTCCGCGCGTCTGGGGCGGCAGCGCGCCCCGCGGCAGCCCCAGGCTGCGCAATATGCATCGCTGCGTGGCGCTGCCGCAGTATCCCTCCTGCAGTTGATACTCGACCAGCGGTCGTCCCGTGATGGAGTCGACGTAGGCACGCGCCGAGTCGAGCTTCCACAGGCGTTGCAATAGCGATGGATGTTGGTAATACCATTGTTTGGATATGGGAGAGCTCGTGGCGGAATCGACGAGGGAGTATAATTTGCACGAAGCCGGCGGGAAGGCGATTCGAAAGGAACGGTCGGTGAGATATTTGTAGGCGATGGCGGCGGGTGCGAGTATGGGTAGCAATAGCGGCATGAGGCCGTGAAAGATGATGAGCTGGGCCATGCTTTTGATGAGGGGAGGGGGGTGATCTACGGCGAGTTGATGAGAATGATGATGATGATGAGAATGTTGTTGAGAATGATGTTGTTGCGCGGCGTCGCTGCCGCCGTCGTCGTCGGTGGAAGCGGCGGCGGATGGCGTCATCTTGCTGTCATTCACGTGCAAAGATGTTGTTTGCTATTAATATTGCCGATTGCCGACTGTTGTTTTCCTCTCCTCAACTAATAATAATGAAAATATTTAATAAAAAATAATGCGTGCGTGGTCTTTTGGTTGTGACGTTCGATGTGTGTGATGTTGTGGATGTCGGCCGGCCGAGCCGACGGAAATTTTGTCGCTTATTTTTCGCTGAATATCAAGAATCATGATTCGAGAAAGACAGTGTTGTCGTGAGCGGTCTTGCTTGATGATTGGATGAGAAAGACACGACGACAACGACCAAAAAACAAAAACCTCGCTCTCCACCACCGGCGGCGGCAGCGGGCTTCATTTTTCACTTCCAACATCCTAACCCCAATAAATTATTAATTATTTGATCATCCTCTCTCATGATTGCCTCCTCCTCTCCCCATCAAACCACACTCCTCATCGGCGGCTCCAACGGCACCGCCACGCTGTGCGCCATATTGGGCGACAAATCCAACCCGGCCAATGCCAACCACACCCTACGCGTGGCTACCCGCTCCGCTCGCACCTACTTAGACACCAACAATACTGACAATGACCGCGGCACTGCTGCTGCTGCCAGCGGTAGTAGCGATACTGCTTCGTCCCCACCACCGCGAGTATGGAGATGTCAAGAGAAGAAACACATTAGCGATATACTATCGGCGAATTTCTTACCCACCCGCGTGATTACCCACGTTGGCGCACCCGATTCCGTGTTTGTCTACGATGATGGCAACAATGACGACGACAATATCAACAACCACCACCAGTATTCATCCTCCGACGAGCTGTCTCCGCTCGAGCGCGCCATTTCCGGCATCTCCGCACCGGACAACGGCGGCATCGTCGACGTCATCGTATTGGCATGTCCCGTCTCGGCGCACTTGGCAGTATTGCGTCGACTCGCCAGGGCGCTGTACCGTCTCGATGCGCGCGGCCTGCTGCTGGGATCGTCGTCCTCCGCCCATCGTCGTCGGCCGCCGATATTCATCGGCACGCTCTACGGCGCCGGAGGATTCGACTGGATGTCTCGCATCGCCTTTTACGAAGCCCGTCCGGACAATTTTACCCGGTGGCAACGTCCGCTGGGATTGTTCGCGCTCAAGGCCTTCCCCTACTTGTGCAAATCGTCGAGGGCCGGAGAGGTGGCGCTGCACGGGAGATTCCCGCAGTTGCAAGTGGCCATATCGCCGAGCACGGCCTATTGTCGGCATCACGTCCAGATCCTGTTGGATAGAGTCTTGCAGAACGAAACTACCGGCAAGAAATTGGAATTTTTGGGGTTGAGCAGCGATCGAAATTTAGGGGGAGACGGGACCGTTCGCGAAGAAGACACGGCGTGGCAGAATGCGCGACTACTCGGAAACGAGGTCGGTACTGATGTAGTCGACACTGTGGCTACGGCACGGAATGCCATGGTCCTGGCGGCGCAGACGCATAAGCAGTTGAAGCAGGCCAAGGAGGGTGGACCTGCCGTCTCGGCGGCCCCTCCGGCCATTCTTTCCACGGCGACGACTGCCTCTGCATCCGTCCACCAACCTCCAAGCAGTACCAGTCTGCTTCCACCCTCGTCGCCAGCGCTGGAGCTGCTTCTCACGCACTCGCTTTCCGACCATGCCGATCCCCACTCGTCGCTTGGATTCTTGTCGTGCACGCTCAATTCGACAAATCAGATCTTACATCCTTGCATCCTGGTGGCCCTCTTTGGCGGTACTGCCGAGGATGGTTCGTCGCACGTGTTTGGAGAAAACGACGTGGGCATGATCTCGTGGAACACCAAGAAAGAGTGCACTCCCCTCCCACGCTTCTATGCCGATGGTGCCGCCAGGCCATTGGCCGGACAACTCATCACGGCCATCGCCGGGGGGGAAATGTACTTTGTCATTGATGCCATCGAACGCCTCTTGTCTCCTCGGGGATACGATCCGATCACGGCATTGCATGGAGGGGAACCCATTGGACGAAAGGTCATGAATTGGTTGGGGAACAGTCCGCACGATTTGGGAGAACGGAGTGGGTTAACGGGCGTGGCACTTCGTAGAGAATGGCAGGAGTTGTTCGGTAAAGAAAATAACGACAACCAAGAGGTAGACGACAGCTGGAACGCCGGCGGTGGCACGCCGGGGCTCATCCACCGCGAAGGGACGTTGGCCAAATTAATGGGATATGGTCTCACTCACAATTCCCGACTTGGTGCCGTGCTCTCTCCGTGCATCGTCGACGAATCCTCCAAAAGCAACGAGGATGGCATCATCCGCATTAAGCCCAATCCCACCACGCGATTCTTCACCGATGATGTACAGCACGGATTATGCATCTACCTTGGATTGGCCGAACTGCTGGGATTCGATTTGGAACGTGATATGAAGACCATGCTGTACGTCGTGCGGAGATTACAACACTGGATGAAGAAGGAGTTTGTGTTGCCCCAAGGGGTGAAAGTTCCATCCAATGGTGGAGGGATCGTATGCTCCGCGAAGGATGTGGGCGAAACTTCCGCCCCCCAAGCGTTTGGAGTACGATCCGTTCAAGAATTGCGACAATTCTTGAGATTGGATGTGTTTGGCGAAGTCTTACAAACGAGGGCGGAAGATCGATTGAGAGAGAGTGGATTGGTGTCGAGGCTTTGAACACCACATACCACTACTTGTATGTGCATGATGTGTACAGAGGATTGCATGCTATCTGTTTAAAGTGCTGTAATTTTAATGCAGTCTCTAGGTTATGATGATGTACAAGCTCAACGCCAATGGCAAATGTGTTATCAAAACTAGTGTTCGTAATTTTGGTTGCTTCAATAACATTTTCAATATCAGTGTTATCACATTGAGAGTCCTAACAAATGCCTCAAAATCCTAAATCCTGAAAGTAAACACAATTCCTAATATGACCAGGTATTCCTCAATATCATGAAAGTAAACAAAATTCCTAATGTGACCAGCTATTCTGGTTGTTTCCTACCTCTCCCCATCAGTGCGTCTTGAACAAGGATACTAAAATCCACTGAAACCCACATTAGACAGCAGTGGGGCATGTTCCAGCAAGAGACCAAGCCTCAGTCCACAATCCAGTCGCCGAGAGTGTGGGCGCATATGCGGACATACGGCACCAAAGGAAGAATGGCCACGGCTTGCACTGGAACTTCTTTGCGCCAATGCGTACTTGATCACCGGCTTCATACAATGTTCCAGCAGACCACGTTTCTACGGGAGTGATAACTCCTGTCACCGCCTTGGGGTACGTGCACGGAGCTCCTCCGATGTACAATGTTGGAGCACTTGTAGGAGCAAGGGTGCCATCGCATGGACCAAGGAGAGTCCATGCCATGTAACCATATTGTTCGCCAGGACCAAACCCACTTTGGCTGCAGTATCCCGAATAGGGAAATTCACGGCACACATACACATTTTTGTACGCTGAAGAGCCGACAATTGTTACTGACACCTTATCGCCAGCAACATAGTTCTTAATAGCGGCCAACTTATACTCATCGGGGCAGCCACTGATCACAGACAACGGATCAAAAGTTGGGCTTACGGTTGGCCCAATAGTCCCGGTGCATTCTCCAACATACTCCCATCCCAATACACCACCATTGTGGTTGAGCGGGCTGAGCTGTCCACAATACCAAGAGTAGGGCCATGCCTTACACTTGTAGATGATTTGGATAAGTGGCGAGGACGATTTTATCACGCTGACTTGATCATTTTCCTTGTACATTGTCATGTCCCCAGAAGTCCACGCATCTGGGCACCCGGTCACAGGTGGAGGGATGGTACCGTTGCATCGGCCAATGACTTTCCACGCCTGTTTCCAAGTATCTGACTTGGATTCTAGTAAATCACCAGGAGGATCGAACGCTGGCTGGGAACAGAAGAGGCTGAGGGGCCAGTTCGTGCACTCAAAGACTATCGCACCCTTGGAGATCCTATCTCCTGGTTCGTAGTGAACAGCAACAGCGTCGTTGACTTGAGCAGGGCACCCACCGACAAACGATAATGTTACATCGACGGGACTCGTCGGGGGTGCGGTGGCAGTTGGCATAGAAGTTGTTGGCACAGAAGTAGTGGACATTGGCTTAGAAGTAGTTGGTGACGACGATGGCACAGAAGTAGTGGACATTGGCTTAGAAGTAGTTGGCGACGACGATGGCACAGATGATGAAGGACTATCAGTCGGCTTGGAAGTTTTTGGCATAGTTGGTGAAAATGACGGCGCAGATGAAGGACTATCAGTGGCGAGCTGTGATTGATGTACCCGCAGGGAATGAAATCAATGGGACATCATTGTGAGTAAGAGTTATCAAAGATATTTTTCACACATGAAAACATCTCTCTTACACATGAATGGCTCGCAATGAAGGCTTCATTGGCCCCTGAGCAATCGAAGAATGAATTGCAACAATTTAGCAGATTTGAAGAAATGAATGCCCCAATCCCTGCATTTTGGCATGCCCTCTCGGCGTTACATGAATTTGTGACGCTTTGAATGGAACCGGGGCCCGCTTCAGTGACACCGCAACCTGCTCGCCAGCATGCATAAGGTCCATTATTACAAGAGTTTTTTAAATCTCCTGCATTTCCTCTAGACGCCAATTGATCACAGACATGAGATGCTCCATTGCATGAAGACTCAATGTTCCCAACTACTCCATAGGTTCCTAAAAAGGAACACCATAACGAATCTGATGCAACGTTGCTGTTGCATGAGTTTACAACGTTCCCTACTGTTGCATTGTATCCCAATTTGTAACAACCAAATGTTGGGGTAGCAAGGTCACCATTGCACGAGTTCACAAAGTTCCCAACTGATCCACCATTGCCTCCCCCAGCTTTCGTACATCCATATCCTGTTTTGCAGCTATTCGCCACAATTGGAATGACTGCTTGGTAGCAAGATCGACTTCCATTACAGCTTCCATCTTTGCATACTTTTCCAGTGAACTTAGAACAAGCGTTATCTCCTACGCAACAACCCGCCGCGCCACAAGCAGTAGCACACGTGTCCGTACCGCCCCGAACGATGCCGTTGACGCAGTCAACATAGCCTGCAGAACCACACAGGTCGGAGGCAGTGACAAGCTTCCTATTGCTGCCCCTGCCAAGGTCTTGTCCAGTAATCAGCCCATCAGGAACAGCCGCCGCAGGCGTTAAAATGCCAGCGTCAGCGTCAGCATTAGCGTCAGCAGCCACAGTATGATCTCTTGGGGTGAGGAGAGTAACATCAGCCGCAGAAGAATTGTTGGCTTGAGAAGCAAAGACGACAGCCGCTAAGATTGACGTCGTTCCAGTTGAAAAACGAACCATGATTGATTTTGATGAAGGGAAAAGAATGTGTTGTGAAAAAGAGATGATAGGGGTTTTATGAGGAGGTTCGTAAGGTCGTGAGTGTGTGTGTGCAACTTCTTGTCTCGTTTTTCGGTTTGTTTTTGTCGTCTGCTTTGAAAGTATCTTTCGTGCCTTCTTTGCTACTCCAGCCCAATTTCCGCCTTAGGCTGATCTGATGCTTGGCTTAAGTAATCCCAACTCTCCTAAAGGGTAACCTTACTGATTTCTGCGAATTTCCCTCTCTCCCAAGCAGGATTCGATTGTAAGAACAGCATCGAACAGAGTTCTTTTCCGGAGCAGGATGACCAAAACTCTTGTTGTCTGCGAATTTCCCTGGGATTCAAGTGAACGAACAGCAGTGAACATAGTTCTATTCCAGAGCAGGATGACCGCAACTCCTCGATGATTAACCTTCTTTAACCTTCTTGTGTTGGTGGGGCGCACAAAAAATTAAAAAAGAAAAAAGGGAGGAAAGCCGAAATACTCCATGAAATGGGTGAGGCTATCTGTCCCCGTTTTGAACTCACACCTTTCCGAATTTTTTCGCCG
>JALLBB010000352.1:0-16875 GCA_036939735.1 Discostella stelligera | reverse complement strand
GCCCGCGGACGCCATGGTCGTGGCGATCGGGAAGTAGATGTGAATTACGAAACAAAACACAAAAATGAGCCCTGGTACGTTTCTACGTAGGACTACGTTGGTATGGAGGGGTCGTTTCATAACTACACTACTTAATCTCGTAGTTCCCGTCTGTTCCCATCGAGTAGATAAAGGTTAGGTCTCTGTCGTAGGAATAAGAACATTTACTGTTGCGTGTTTTACGGTACTACATACTTGCCCCGAAATATGTGTGTTAAGTACACAGCCTAAAATTTCAGCAGTTCTCAGAAGCTCTCGGTTATTATGGGTGCACTTGGACTTGGAGCTACTTGGAGTCAACGAAGCCACGGTAGCAATAGAGCGGAGTGATAGTAGGTTGGTTAGAGTACAAAAAGAGAGGAGCATGAACCTTCTGTCTCTCGATGACGACGACACTGATGATAAAGTGCTAGTGTTGTTTGAAGTTTTCTACTGAAACGAGGGCAAAAAATAATGATTAATCGGCGTCGCCAAAGAGTTGGAATCGGAAGGCACGAAGACCAAGGTCACGAACTGCTGCAGCAACAGCCACATAATTACTTCTCTGCTAGTACTCCATCATCGAACAGGTCTTTTCCCCAGCACCAGCATCATCTCCATCATCCCAACGCCTATGATGTTGATGATGATGGTCGCAGAGAACACCCACGAGGGGGGTCACAGCTGCGGATGCAGTCAATGCCACTGTCAATGTCACCCTATTATAGCAACCAGTCACACCACAATTTGGGAATGTTGACAATACTAATGCTTTTGTTCCTAGCAGCATGGTGGGGATACTCCACAATTCTTTATCCTACATGGAATTTTGTAGTGAAAACGATTCCAGGTCTATCCAGCCTTGTTATTGTTGGGGGACGACGACGTTCAAGAGGACTTGCCGCGGCTGATAAGAGTGAAGACGATGTCCATCTAATTCGGCCAGACTTTGTCTATGAACATCCCTACGTCTCCAGTTCCTACTACACTTCTACAAAAAGCATGAAAACTCTTATTGCCAATGAGGAAATTCAAGTTCGTAAAAATCTATTGCTCGCTGCCGAAGAGGAGACTCTTGAGGCAGCTGGGAGAAAGAAACGAGAGATCAAAACGAGATTGGCCATTGTACGACCCTTTTGTGAATTTGATGCCGAGGCATTGCCTTCCACATTCAGTTGTTGGAATGGATTGCCACCCTGTAAGGCTGCCAGGGAGGATATTGGTGATGATTACGACTATGAGGAGAACCATGAGGGCTCTTACGAACTTACTATTGATGGGGAGATCATGGCCTACAAAAAAAACAGTACCTTGGGAGAAGGTTTTGACGAGGAAGAGGATCGACATTTATTCGATTACGTTGGAAGCGATGCCATGAAAAATGCCGTTGCTGATGTCTTCTTATTCTACTCACAGACATTTTCAGAGAACGAGGTCGCCATCAAGGCGGTGGATACAATTATTGATCAATTCTTCGAACCAGGCGGATGGTCACAATGTTTTGGCAATATCTATGCCATCGAGGCAAACATACCTCAAGAATTGGACTTATACATCCCGAGTGCTCAAGAGGAATTGTATAACTGGGTGAAGTAAGTTACTGTGAAAAATATTCATGTTGCTGTAATTTCCATGAGTGGAAAGTTTACTTCTTTTCACCTCTCACTATTATTCCGTGTCCATTTCTTTGCCCACCTCGCTTTCTAGTGGTCCGAATCGACAGTATGAGGCGGCATTCCGTATTATTCAGAGTGGGGAGTGGGGTGAGTATGATGCATTCTATTTGATGGAGGGTGATTCGGTACCGATTAAGGCCCATTGGCTAGATGTGGTGTTGAGTGAGATTGAGAAAAACAGACCATTTGCCGTTCTTGGAGCGTAAGTTTCAATTTTATCCTTCGTCTTGACGTCATAGTTATCCTCGCTCATCAGCATCAACCCATATCTTATTCCTACTTGTGTGACAGCCAGTATGATGGAGATAAATGGGACAAGTAAGAAATTGATGATTGGCTTTTCAAGTACTGAATGGTGATGGAATACTAATGCATCACAATTGCTCTCTCTTTTCTCTTTCAAATCATCCATCGACACCCATGAAAATCAAAATATTCACTCAAAGCTTCTATGAAAAGATACCAATTTCACTGCTTCATCACACGAACGGCAACGCCATTTATAATACATCTCATCCTTTACTCGAACGTCTCGTGGGTCAATTAGAAATCGAGGCACCCTGCCCATACAACTCCATCCCCTATGATTATCGCATGTCTCAAATGTGGGTGGAGGGAACCCTGGGCATTGTCCCGACCCTCGCTCCCAAAATTATGCTGAATGAAGAGGGTGAAAATATTACATTGTCGGACAACCGTGAAATGTTCAAGAAATGGGCGGACATTTGGGAAAAGGAAACCCCATGTAAGTTGATACACTGTCTTGAACTGCTACCTGTCTGTGCATCCTTACAGCTTCTCAATTATCTCTGAAACATTTTTTGTCGACGACGAATAGACAAGTACACTCCTGTGATACATAATTACGCTGCGACTAATTTAATACCGCGTCATCTTGGCCCTGAATACATAATCCACGGCGCAAAGTTGTACAGTCCGTGGGACCCAACACGAACAGAAATTACATTGGTCATATCAGAATGGTTCTTCGATCGATCGTTGCATTTGATTAAGAACTTGGATGAGAAAGATCATCCGTTTTCCGAGGTGGTAGTAATGGTCCCACCTGTGGCCGGTTCGCACGACGATTATGATGAGTTGACCAGCGTTCCAGTACGGACACAACATCGTGGAGCTCCCGACTTCATGGATCTATGTGAGGCGGAGGTGAAGACAGAGTGGTTTATGATCACCAACTCTTATCACCAAGTCGCTCGTCACGTTGACCTGATGTTTACTCCAGGGAAATTCCAACCTGTTATTCCGTTCACCCCCGCGACTTTGGCATTTTGCTTCAAGTTTCCGTACTGCAAGGAGACAATCAATCTGGCTCAGGTAAATAGGCATCGAAATTTTTTCTCATCTATATATTGGCAATTTGTTCTCACAGTTGCTCATTTTGGTTTGCCGATTCTGACAGAGAATCAATCCAGGACACGACAAAGTTATACTTGACATGGACATGCTGTACCATACCGAGTCTCGCAATGCCTTTTGCAAAGAATGGAAGGAGGTCAATGGCGAGGAGGGAGAAGACCTCTATAAACACCAACAACGGCGTCTTATGTTCCGTAAAAAAATCATTGGCCCATCTGGTCCTACTGGAACTGCCTACTTCGCTTATTTGGTGCGAGAAAAGAAAGATGATATGTATAAAATGACAGACCGATCGCTTTACGGTGCTCGCCCTCCTTTTATCAAGGTATTCTCGAAAGAAGAGAAGCTCGATGGCATGTCAGCGGATGAGCTAGCCAAACGTAATGGTATGACTTTGATGGATAATACGACGGAATGCAATTGTGGAGCGTACGAAACGGAAGTTGAATGCACTGAGTCAGGTATTGGATGTTTATGGCGACCATTATTTGAGAGCTGCCATCCGCCCGAATTGATTGATGGGAGCGAACCAATTTGTCCATCTACAGAAGCCCCAACTATGGCCCCCACAATCTTCCTCGAAGATGAAACTGGAAGCCCTTCTACCAATGTTGCTGTCCCCCCGGCAGATGTAGACACACTCCCCGGAAGCGATCCATGGTATATCAACATGTTCAAATCAAGGGAGCACGATGCGTTCACGTCCGAAACCAATATAACAGAAGATTTCACCTTAATGGCGGACGATGACGACGCGACGACGCAATAGGCTCAGATGTTTACATTAGATATGCTCCTCTATTGCTAAACACTAGACAAAGCAACACACAAGACACAGTTTCTAAAGTACCCTCCACAATGGGAGGCTCAGGTGGTCCTACGCAAAAGAAAACTCAAAACAGTCTTCTACAATCCTTTGTATGAGATAGACTTACTTGCTAATCATAGACTGGATAAACCCAATGTATCTGACACAAATGAAAAAGCTCAAACAGAAGAGACTCTCGTGCCCCTAGAAGTGAATTAAAGGTTATCAAGCACATGCTTCGAAATCGAAGACCAAACATTTTGGAGGGGGCCGTCATTGGATCCGTAATCGAGAACAGCAACCCTCCCTTCAGTGGAAACTCTACGGCTTAAGATTCCTCGTCGCACACATATTTCTCTGGAAGAGGTAGTTTCCTAGAAGTTCCAAAGTGTTTTTAGACGATATGCATGAAACGAAACCGTGCTGCGATCTACCATGTTATAATTCATCATTACAGCTCCACGACCTTCCTAAATTTGTCTGCCTCGCCTGACTCAAGGAAATCTTTCGCCCTGACGAGCTCCGATTGCTTGTGGCGTTCTTTAAAGAATGGATTCTCTCCTGGGGCATATGTTGGGCAGTCATAACATCCACGCTGAGGACAAGCCGCCGATCCTTATAATATGAACCAGAATAGTTTGAGAGCTCGGCCATTTCTATAGCAGCAAAATTGAAATTCATCCTTCTCACCATGACATTTTGCTTTCAAATAGTGGTACCAGCTGCTCTTGTGGTTAGCATCACTGTCAATGCCCGAGACGTGAAGGGCTGTATGGCCTCTTCCCCTGCCGAAATGTCGATGATCTGATCTCCCGTCACCATCGTCGCGAGCCAACTCCATCTCTTTCAACTCGTCATATGACATGAAATGCATGCAAGTTACCGGGCATGCCTATTTATGTTCGTTGTTAGGGGGGAGGCGAAGAATAATGCACAGTATACCGAGAGAGAAAAAGAGATGATTAATTTGATGAGAGTAGCTGTTAACAATATCACGACATCATGGCATCATCTTACCATGACAGCACTCTCAACATCAAGCGTCGAACTTTGGTAATATGTCCTAGCCCTGCCACTGTCTTCGATCATTTTGAATGACGAAGGAGCGATTTGGGCGCACTTGTTGATGTTCATCACATGGACCATTAGTAAACTACAACTTTAGTAAGCAAGCAAAGGTATCAAAATCTCACTTGTGCACAGCCGATACAAGTCTCCTCATCAATGAAAACGAATTGACCATCTCTTAGACGCCGTGGAGTCTTTCCATCCGACGCCATCTCTACCGTTTCGTGACTGCTCTTCTCCCTTTTCCTCGCCGTTCTCCCATCGCTTTCATTCCCTCCATCCTCTTTCAAAAACTTCCACGCACTCTCAACTCCTAGCATATCATTATCCTCGAGCGCCATTGAATCGTGTCGACGCATCAATCGCTCTTGATAGTCATCGAGTAACTCACATTCATCCATCAAAAATGAGGCCAATGAATGCGATGGCATATCCTTCACCGTACGTTCCATTTCCAGCATAAACTGAACGCGTTCCACCTCTGCGGGGGAGAATATACCATGCGCCTCGAGGTCACGCCACACCAATGGCAGCGAGGCGTGCTTCAGCAACTTTTCGGTATTCCTCTTCCCCGGGACAATGACGCCCAAGTCGCCTCCGTAGATTATGGAAGACGAAGACGATGATTGCCGTGATGAAATTTGTTGGTAATATTGATTTGCATCCTTTGACACCAATATCTTCTTCTGCGCCACGTCGCGAATGTAGCCCACCCATGCTATCTCCAGATACAGTGTCTGGAATTCGCTCAATGTTAACCTTCCAGAGCCATGTCCGTTGGAATAGCGAGAAAGTAAAAGGGACAAGCTTGGATCGTACGGACCAATGGTGATGGTGGTATGAATTGATTTAGTGGAAGATGTGCTAGGTGAAGCAAATGGAGAGGAAATGCATGTGGTCATCCACCTGGCGAGGCCAGGACGATCCAACACCTTGTTTGACTCATCATGATGTGTAGGAGCAGTAGAGGCATCACCGTCAATAGCTTTGCGTTTATTCAGTTCGACAGCATAGGCATCAAATATCGTTTTAATTGCATTCAAAAAGAATGGAGTTGCCATGGGCAGCAATGGTTTCTGTAGAAACAACGAACCCCTACCATCCACACTCCTGGAATCATTCAGATCTGACGCTTTCTCTTCTTCTTCTCTGTCGTCTTCCACCAATAAAAACTTGGGATTGTATTTCAAAGCATCCGTCAATTCCGGCAATGCCTTCCCCTGAGAAATGAGAAGTTGTTTTGGCGAGGCATTGCATCGTATCATGTAGGCAATTTCCTCTTCATTGTCGTCCATCATTGATGGATTGTTCGATGTTGTTGAAGTAGCAGCAGTATCGTATAATTGCACGCCACCATTACCATCCTCATAGTAGGAATTGGTCATTATTGTCTCGATGGCCATTTCGGCAAAGTCGTTGTTCGAATCTTTGCCGACTTCACGAGTGGAATCCATCTCGTCAAAAGCAGCAACTGCTTCCGCATTCGGATGCTTCTCGTCATTGACTAATCGTTCACGAGTTTCGTTGTCACTATCTCGATCTGGTGTTCCACGTGGTGGCATGAATCCATCGCTATTCTCCCATGGCATTGATGATGATAGTGAGACAATTGCGTCAGCGGCAGAAAGCTTGGCCCAATCATCTGCCACATCCCATGATGATGTTTTAGATCTGGCAGTAGCAGCAGCAGCAGTGCTAGAGAAGAAGTGAGACGATGATGGGAGTAGATCCATATTGTCGTCGTCATAATCAAATATTGCCTTGACAAAATAATTATCATCGTCGTTGGCGGTAACGATATCATCTGTGGACTGCGCAGACAGCGTTCGTCCCACATACAGATCATCCGTTTTCTGCTGGCCAATGACTTCACGGCCAAGAAGAAATCCAAGATTACGATGACGACGACGATGTTGTTTCTGCATCATGAATGATGATGATGATGATGAGAACGAGGCAGCACCTCGAATTCTCCAGCTGCTGCTCCATTTATTGCTGTTCCCGCTGTCATTGTTGTTGATGATGGCGGAAATAACTATGGCGGCGGCAATGGTAAAAGCCATGGATATCGGTTTGAAAGAAGAATAATGGCTAGGGATGGAAATTTGACTCATGGTGCTGGTCTTTTTTTTGTTATGTATTGGGGAAGGTTCATTCTCCCGGTACGATACCTCTATGATGGGTTGAGATGATGATGATGATGATGATGTGTGATTTCTATTGAATTCCTTCCTATCATGACGTCACGTAATTCGGCAGATGGCGACTTTTTTGATTTTAGATTTTTGCTCTTGCGTCCGGGTTTTTTGGGTCGGTCAGTTTTCAAAATTGCGGGGCGCGCGGGCCAGCGTCTCGAAAATTTTTCCTCAAACAAACCATGACCATGAACCATGACCTTCCAGAAAGGTACTAGATAGTAGTAGAGTAGAGTTGACCCCGAAACTGTTTGGTAAAAAAAGGCAGAGCAGGAATCATGAGCAGCACTCCAATGGCGCGAAGCTATCCCAAACGCAGCCGCCAGTCCACCGGAACCGCCGGCACGTCGAATGCCCGACGAGGAGGAGGGCGTCCGCGTCGCAGCGCCGGCGGCGGCGACTTGGCCAACGCGACAGGAGGCAACAACAGCATGATCGACAACTACCATCATCATGGCGAGAATTATGAGAATGATGACAGTTATGATTACAATTTTGAGAACGCAGTAGATGGAGATCACGGCACGATGGGAAGTGGCGGCGGTACTTCGTTTTTTTTGCCCAAACGGCGAAAAACGAATATTGCTTCCACTAGTCGTACTACATCTTCTTCTGCCAACCAACGCTGGGTCAAGGTACATCGACGTCCGATGGCACCCACCAATGAACCCTATTTTGGGAGCAGTCCCTTCGCGTCCTTTACGGTGCCCACTTGGGTAAAATTGCAAGATTTGACCAAGGAGGAACGAGCAAACTATGATGACAAGACAGTCAAAGAAATGGAAAAGAAGAAACATTATAATAACGACGCAATAGAATTGTCACAAGCTGGAGAGAAAAGAGATGGCAGTGGAGATGGCAGTGTGGTGGAAGTGGTGTCTGTGTCACCTGCGACAGAAATAGTTTGTCCCACCAACGAGGAGGGGGGAGTCAATCCTTCGGCTGATTGTGCCATGTCTTCTGATCCAGCTAGTAAAGATGTAGCTAAAGCGGTTGAAGACACGGATAGACCCCTAATTACGATGAATTTGGAGGATTTGAAGCAGGATGATTCAGCCAAACAGAAGGGTGAAGACGGTGGTGATACAGTAGATAAAGTGCCAATGGAATCTTCAATGTCTATGGTAGAAGGGGGTGACAATGAGCATGGAAACGAATATGAAATCATATATAATGATCATGTAGGAGATAATGAGAGTGAGGACCTGGACGACTATGAGGAGGGAGAGATCGAGGAAGATTACCAAGAAACGAATTAACGGTTCATGAAGATCGCAGATCTGTTATTAACTATTTTATTTCAGGATTATGCCATCTACTATGCCGAGTGCAATCTATTTTTTCCTCGTTCAAAGCATCATATCCGGCTGCAATTCATCCCTGCCGTTAGGATAAGCCTTGGAAAGTCGGAACGTTGAAGAGGCGGATGAACCGATCCCACCACTTCCATCATCCACCTCTACCATCAACGACGCGCCATCCTTCTCGCGCACAATCACAACCGTGGGACACCCTGCCACGCCGTTTTCTCCCTGTCCAATATCTACAGTTGCCGCATCCCCGTCTACTAGGAAGCCACGCACAATAGCATCGCTTACGGCATCCTCAAATATCCTCTGCGCCGCCCGACGCATGGGCCGTGCACCAAACTCCGCGGCGTTCATGGCTCCATCACTCATGATGGAATCAATAATTGCCTCGGACGCGACAAGTCTAATGGATCGTTCCTTGTATGCGCGATCGATCGATGCATCCACAATGGCAGTGGCAATGTCACGCAAATTGTCTTCATCCAGTGGAGAGAAGACGATGATTTCATCAATTCGATTCAATAGCTCTGGCTTCATCTCCTTCTGGAGCTCCTCCTGTACAACTTCGGACAAGGCAGAGTACTCCTCAGCGGCCACCATCGATTCAACCATTGTGCTATCGTCGCCATTAAGACCCTCGTTGCCCATGACGAATTCTTCAAAAGTTGTTGTGGGACCTTCCTCCCCACCACCTCTTCGCTTTTTTTTCTTCCGCAGGCCATTATTTTGCGCACGCTGCAGCCTCTGCTGCCCCACCAATTCCAGTATCTGTCGACTGCCCACATTGCTTGTCATTACTAGAATTACATTCTTGAAGCAAATCGATCGTCCCTTTCCATCAGTCAATACGCCATCCTCCATTACTTGGAGCAACACATTCAACACGTCCCTATGCGCCTTCTCAATCTCGTCCAACAGAACCACCGAGTGAGGAGCTCGTCGTACCGCCTCAGTGAGCTGCCCCCCTTCTTCATAGCCCACATACCCCGGTGGTGGACCAGTAAGCCGCGACGCGGTATGCTTCTCCATATATTCTGACATATCGATACGTATCATATCCTTCTCACTTCCGTAGTACTGCGCCGCCAACGACTTGGCCAACCAGGTTTTTCCCACCCCGGTGGAGCCGCAAAAGAGAAAGGATGCCACGGGCCTACCAGCATCGCGTAGTCCGCTGCGAGCGCGACGAACGGCGCGTGCGATAGATTTGATGGCACGTTGTTGGCCCTTTACCCGTTCGGCAAGCGATGATTCAAGATCAAGTAGAGTCGAGGATTCGGTGGATGTTAATTTTCCAATGGGAATATTCGTCCACTTGGATATGATTTCGGACACGTCCTGTTCAGTAACCTCCGGCGGTGGGCTCATGGGAATGGAGAAGGACTGCTCCATCTGCACTGCGGCTCCGGCTTCGTCTAGTAAATCGATTGCCTGCGAGACAAAAGAATGTCGACGAAACAGGCAAATCCTGAGCAGGGGGCAATTGCGGTAACAAGAAGAATGCGCACACACCGGCACGCACGCACCTTATCAGGGAGGAATCTATCTGTAATATACCGTTCGCTCAACTTGGCCGCCGCAACCAAACTTTCCCTGGTATATCTTACACCATGATGCGCACCATACTTATTCGAAATGGCTTCTAGAATTGCAACAGTTTGATCCACAGTGGGTTCCTTCACCAACAGCGGTTGCAATCGACGTTCCAAGGCCGCATCTTTTTCGATATATTTGCGATATTCGGAGATGGTCGTGGCGCCAATAACCTGGAGCTTTCCTCGGGCCAGCGCTGGTTTGAGCATGTTCGCAGCATCGATACCACCCTCGGCAGATCCAGCACCTACCAGGGTATGAATCTCTGCGATTGAATTGAGAAGATAATGTCAAATTAAGAATTGCAGCAGCATGATCACAAGTGCATAAACATGTAAGAGTTGAGTAGACCAGCACGAGACTGCTCACCATCGATGAATAGAATAGTCGGCGGTGCTCTCTCATCGGTCACCTCCTCCACGATTGCCTGTAATCTCTCCTCAAACTCCCCCCTGTACTTCGTCCCGGCCACCAGATTGGCCAATTCCAGGGAAACAACCCGATGATTCCTTAACTTGGCCGGACATAACTTGGCCAATTGTGTAATTCTATCCACCTCCTCTTGCTTCGCAAACAAATCTTGTCCATCATTCCCACTATCGATACTCCTATCGAATAATTCATCCAGGCGTTCCAACATATTCGGCGCTGCCAATATCTGTGCCACGCCCTCGGCGATGGCCGTCTTTCCCACGCCCGGCTCTCCCATTAAACATGGATTATTTTTGCGTCGACGGACGAGCGTACGAAGCGCCGATCGTATTTCGAGATCTCGACCGTGGACGGGATCCAATTCCATCCGCGTGGCAAGGTCGGTCAAGTCGGTGCCCACATCGTTCAAGGTGGGCGTGGACGATTTTTTGTCCGAAACGCCCGTCACCAACTCCGCGCCGCCGGCGGCGCCGCCGCTCGAGGAAGGGTATTTCATATCCATGATCAATCGTCGACAAAATTCCGCCGCCGAAAACGACGAGCTGTCCCACGCCACTCCTTCCATGCGCAAGAAGACCGCCAGCGCTCCGCGAGCGTATCCCCGCTCTTCGACGCTCGCGTCGATTTCGTCGGGGACGCGTCCCAGCGCGGCATCGTATCCCAACAGCGACAGCAAGACATGTTCGGAGTTGACGGTGGGAGAGTCGAGCGAGTCGGCGATGGATCCGGCGCGGGAAAGCACGCGTTTGAGAGGGGGCGCGAAGGGCAATTCCACGTCTCGCGCCTTTCGATTCATGTTGAGTAGTTGGGGCGACATGGCGAATATGCTATTGTTGTTGTTCTTTGTCTTTGGTGGTTTCTTTGCCGAGTCGTCGTCGTTGTTTTCGTTTTCGTCGTCTTCCCGAAACATATTCTCCACCGTCAATCTTGCCTTGCGCAATGTGATCCCGTAGGACTTGAGCGTTTGCCGCGCCTTTTCCGGACGATCGATGATTCCCACCGTCATGACCTCGCATCCCACGGAGGATTGAGCGAGTCGCGCCGATTCCGATTGGGCGGTGACCAGCGAGCCGATGCATTCCTCCGACATTCGTTCGAAGATCATGGAGAGCGACGACGATTTGAAAAATGCTGTAGAATGCATCGAATAATGGGAGTGGCAATGATTAGTTCGTCGTTGCGACAGGAATGTCGATTGGCCAATGGACAAGGCCGTCGTTGGGAATGCTGCTGCTGTTGTTGTTAGCGCGTACACAACAACAACAACGGCATTCATGAGAAGAAGGCCAAGGCGCAAAGGCTGCGGCTGTTGTAAGATTCCGCGGCTGTTGATATTGGTATATCTGCGGATGTCGCTGCGCAGGCGGTGGGACGGCAATGGCGATGGTGATGGAATCATTATCTTTTGCATTGAACTATAAATAACATTCAATGCAGAGACTGAGAATGACGGCTTATCCTTCCATTCGTAGCAATTCGGATATTAATGGGTCCTGCTACGACGCATACTAAGGCAGAGTGGCTTCAGAGACTACGGCTACGGGCAGTTGATAATATTATTTCATGTCGATTGGGGATTATTGGGACACTGACTCAATTCTACGCACGTATCTACGCTCTAACGTAGGTACTCCTTCATCCATCAAGATGTTGTGATGAGTGATGAGATCATTATTTCGAAGAAGCTTAAGTATTGTTGTGAACGATTGAATTTAGGTATGTTTGATTGTGTGTTAATTATTACAGGAAAAATGATAATCAAACATTTACGGAGGCAGGAGTATGCAGGGGAAAGGGGGGCGCTTGTCTACATCAACGCCAAAACCAACACCACAAACACTCGATGACACATACTTGTATTTTCATCATCTCATCGGGAGCTATTGACTATGATACTATTTTTCAAGTCGTCGATTTGTTTCCGGAACTTGGCAGTGTCTCCGTTCTTCTTCCGATAGTAAATGTACGTGCCTATTGCGGCTGCGGCAACCAATACAGGAACAGCGATACAAACACCCAAAATAACGGGTTTCGGCGGGTCCAGGTGGTCGTCGTCTGGTAAATCGGGTAGGTTTTTACCGTCTTTCTTACATGCGTCGCAGCATGCAATCGTTGTATAATTCTCTTCTTTATCTAAAAGAAAAGTACATGCATGAGTTTCATCTAGTCAATCAATCGGAAACTTTGACGAGTCACAAAACTTACAATCAGTGTTGTTCCACAAGCTATTGAAAAAATAACTCTGAGAGGGACAGGTCATATGCGACAAACCTTCAAAAATCGCACCTCCACGAGATGAGCATGATTCCAGCTCAATTACTGGACACTTATCTGCCCAATCTTTCTGTATCTTATCGGTGATCATTTTCTCCACCACTTCCGTTTCATTAAGCTTCGTACGATTCATAATAGCGTCCATATATATGTCAATGCCCACAACACCCAAGAACTTATACGGAGTTTCAGTTCGATCGAATACCGGCATAGATACAGTTGTGCCTAATTTTCCATCGCTCGCGAATTTGTAAGGCTCCACCCATGCCATGAAATCTTCATTATTTTCGCCTGCTCCTAGGCCTGATGCAAATAATTGGTAGTAATCTTCCATCACTGATATCATGTCAACATCTTTTTCAGCATCGATATGAGTCCAAAGTCCATCTGTGGCGCACGCGATCTCCTTCATGACTTCTTTATCGTTGGATTCGGACTCGCCACCTATACTGTAGGCGAAAATTGTGATTTTCTTTCCAAATTTGTCTTCAAGTTCAGCAATACGATTCTTTATAAGAGCAGCCACCTCATCTGTCAATTTTTCATCGTCATCGCTCGTATCTGTAATGGCACCATCTGTCAAAAATATGAGCGCAATGCTGCATCCTTGTCCAGAATGTTCAGCATTGCCCAACGAACGAGAAAGTACCTCAAAAGTTTTGTCGAAGGCAAGGGTAAAGTTGGATACACCGTCTGCCTCAGTTGAATTGATTATATTTTTGAGCTGGTTCTGGTTTTCAATGGATGCCACGATCAACTCCTCCTCCTCATTTCCGTTGAAAGTAAGAGCGGCAGCGGTATCAGAGAATGTCACGACGGCAATTCGATCTGACACTGTGAGTGTTTCAATAACGGTGCTTGCGGCATCCTTTGCGGCTTTGAATCTTGCGCCTGAGTCCCGTGTTGGAGCCATACCCTGTGAAGTATCCAAGAGTATTACCACATCCTTCGGCCCACTGGATCCACCTACAAACCAAGGCCGAAGACGAGGATCAAAATCCCATGACTTCGTCTCATTTTGATGCTTTGCTGGAACCTGGCGGAACACTCCATTATAAGCACTAAAGTACAGCGAGGCAGGCTTTCCACCTGTGTTATTCACATTCACGTACAGTTCGATCTCTCCATACTTCTCGACCATAAACTTTTCACCTAAGGCAGTGTAGCAAATCGTTTCAATAATTCCTGATACTTCTGGCATACTTGGATCATTATATACTGTTACGAGTTGTTCTGGATCCACATTGATCGGCAATAGAGTTCGTGGAAAGGTGACTTTAGATATCGTTGGATCCCACATCACTGGCAAATTTTCATTCGTTGAGAGATTGAGTACGAAGAAACACATGAAATATCATTAAGAAATTGCCGCATACACTCACATCCGCATTCACATTCGGAAGAGATGAGATAAAAATTGTCTTTATTGAAGCACTCTGGCCTAGGAAACTTCGACGAGCGCTCGTTGTAATTTTTTCCTCCGCAAGTATTTAGAGTGTCCTCTTCGCAACGTTGGGCGAAGACTCTTTCAATTTCGTCACGAAACTCTAGCGCAACCTTCTCAAAGTGGTAAAAAATTTCCATGGCATCGTTCCACGATCCTGCATGGACAGGTGGAAGAAATTGCCGAGGGGATAAAGCCAACAAGGAGAGGGACAAAAGGGAATTCTTGATCATGCTTAATGGTTTTGTTTTGTCGACGATTGAAGTAAGTGTATTGCGCTGTCCTGTGTTCTTCTTGTCGTGCTTCAACAATCTTGATCTTGGCATTTGCAAAATAATGTTCTTGAAGCGGATGGGAAGTTGACAAGGGTAATTTAGCGATTTATTACGTTGGAACCAATGAAATCTACACAATCCAAACTTAGGCATCAATCGCCACAAAGCATTCTTCAGCTGACAAAAAAGCATCCACTGTTCAACATCCCACCGCACGACGACTCATCCAAACAGTCATCAGCACTCGTTGATTCCGATCATTCTGGCACACAATATTATTATTTCTCTCCTGACGGCACATAGCTGACGTAGAAAATAAACTAAAAAGACTACTACAAATCCTCCCATCGTGATGATGATAATCCACCACAGGAATAAGGAAAAACCGTGCGTTGCAATGATTAATAACAACAAATTACTATTGTCGACAGTATACCACAATATTGATATTAAATTCATATTATCAAGAAATTGAACATGTAGATGACGCAGGCCCATTTCGTTTCGAGGCTGGTCTCGTCGTTGACGCTGATGCTGTTGAGCCTGCTGCTTGTCTTCTTGGATTTGTCATCGCTGGACGTTGCCGAGCATATTCCAACTCCTGCAGTTGACGAGCCAGCTGCAAGCTCTCGTGTTCTGATTGTTCTTGTTCTGTGACGCGTTGTTGGTAGTATGCCATGGCGACTTCTGTATCAATATCTATCCGCTCATTGCTGCTGTCGAAAGTAGTATTAGCACATGCATCATGCGTAACGAATTCTTCCGTACTGTTGCTGCTTTCCTGCTGATAAGCCTTCAAACTAAGCTCTTTCGCCGCTTCAATTAATTTGCATTCCTCATCGTCCATTCTCTGGGAATTGCCAATACCATCGCCCTTGCTCATGGCCAACGCAAGTTGATAGTCCGACTCGGCCTGACTTCTTTGCGCGAGTAACAATTCTGGAGCAATCGTCGGACCCGGACCAGGCTTCAATTCGGCCCGTGGTGCTGGTTTTTCAAAGAATTCATTGCAGTACTCAGTGTTACCATCAATACTGTCCAATTTCTCCCACACAATTTCAGGTGTGTTGGCATAACCCAAGTCTGTAACAAGTAAATAGAGGACTCCATTGTGCTTGGTGAGGGTTGCAAAGTGATTGTTCCGAAAGAAAACGCACAAACTGTCTTCATCCACATGATTGTGTAGCTGCTCTAGACCATGATACGTCAGCTGATGTCCTGATAAAGTGAGAAAGGTGTTGGCAACTTCTGATTGAGTTATTTGAAATGATAGCTCGGAAATCTTTTCCCTTGTGTCGACTATTTCTTTGAGCTGTGAAGCAATCAAAGCCTCGTCGCAAGTTTCCATCAGTTGAGATTTGTTGGAGGCTGTCACATTATTTGGTTCAACATTCATCAGTTGAAGTTGTAGATTGGCAGTGTTTGTCATGAGAGGAGAGGATTTTTCGGCTGAGGTATTAATGTCACCACTCTCATCCTTTTTCCCAAGAACAACATGCTGGCGATCCCCATCAGCAGCTGTGTTGTCGGTTGTGTCACCAGTAGGTATTCTATCCATGCCGTTCCTCCCTTCTAGGTCGCGTAGTCGTTCCTCGAGCTTGAGCAGGGTCTCACGTGCCTCGCTCCCATGTATTACGGTCTCAATCAGTTGATTGTATGTTTTCGTTTGAACCACAGATACAGTCTCAACATCCTGTGGATCCAACAACCAGCCATGCACAAGTTCTACTCCCAGCAAGTCAAAGGCCGCTAGGTTGTTTGTGTACTCCACTCCGGTGGGACCTGCCGTGAATTTCGGATTGACATCCATTCCATGTTGGAGATTGGGTAATAAACTGAGCACTTCGTGCAGATGGTATTCATTGGAACTACTATCTGGTGCCCGAGGAGAATCGCTGTTATTATTGTTACTGGTCGTAGTAGTTGTTGTTGTTGCGCTTCCCCCCGCCGACAATGCACGATTGGCCAACATGTTCACAATATCCTCCGTGCTGGCGACGCCATTTCGTGTGCATACGAGGTCCAATGTAATGACTCCCCGGAGCAAGAGAGCGTTGGCGGCGGCGAGCAGTGGGCACGGTCCATTTTCATTTTGGAGAAGAATTTTCCTCGGACTTCCCTAAAAGGACAAAGTGAAGCAAACATGGAATTAAGGGATCGGACGAGAGAGAAGTAAGCATGAGCTGACGACGGAATAGTAAAATAACAAAAATGATAATTCTCATGACATCAAAAATAACTCTGACCTGATAACAAACAGTCTTCAGCTGGTAAGCCATCATGGCGCAGCAACCATAAACCATATGGTAGTCTCTGATGATTTCTTCGGATCAAGTTACCCAATTTCTGTTACAACCGTGAGTCGAGAGAAATACACCTCACGTAAAGTACACCTGCAAGCCTAG
>JALLBB010000351.1:0-16848 GCA_036939735.1 Discostella stelligera | reverse complement strand
GCATCTCGCAGCATGGGGAGTTTGTCGTGACAGGCCGAGGCCAGGAGGGTGCGTCGATGATGTTGACGACCATTGTTGTTGTCATCCTCATCCTCGACGAAGGAGCAGAATTGAACTTCGGCCAGTGGGCGAGTGTGGCCCGGACAGACGATGGGGATTTGTCGTCCGGAGGAATTACTATTACTACTAGCGGAAGAAGTGGTGGCAGGGGCTGCTGCTGCTGCCGACGCGGCCGATTGGGATGCGGCGGTGGTGGGCAGTATTGTCATTGTTGTTGCCGTTGCCTGCGGAAGCAGCCGTCATGGCGAAGAAGCCGGCCGTGGCGGGCTGGATCGGGACGAGCGGACGACGACCAGTTCAATCAACCCACAACAAGCAAGGAAACACGCGACGGCCAGACCGTCGCTCGACGAAGCTTGGGGAGCGGCGTCGAAAACGCGCGACGACGCAGCAAGCAACACCACCATCACCATGACGACGAGCGCAGCGGCAACACCGACAACAACAACAAACGAGTACTACTAGTACTACTAACTAAAATAATAAAGAGGCAAGATCGTTCGAGAGCCGCATACAACACGTCAACAACCTAACCAGCGACAGACAGCCAAGCTATTCCCTCCACCCTCGAAAGCGATTCATAGCATTCTCACCTTTTGAAATATAAATATCATGGGAGACTCCGCCTACTCCTTCTCACTCACCACCTTCTCCCGCACGGGCAAGCTGTTGCAAATTGAATACGCATTGAATGCCGTGGCCAACGGTCGGACGGCACTGGGCATTGCTGCCGTGGATGGCGTCGTCATCGCCACGGACAAGAAATTCGGCAGTCCCTTGGTGGAGGGGAGTGGGGTGAGAAAGGTGGAAAAGATTACCGAGGGGAGTGGCTTTGTGTACGCCGGCGTTGGACCGGATTATCGCGTTCTTGGTAAGGGAATACTCTATTTTGTTCACCTGATTATTTTTCCCAACACTTGATTTTCGAAACTCGGCTCCCCAGTCCGAAAGGCCCGAAAGGAAGCCCAATCCTACTATCGCGAATATCGAGAGACGAAACCCGTCGGTCAATTAGTCAAGAGCACTGCCTCGGTCATGCAAGAGTACACGCAATCGGGAGGCGTGCGACCCTTTGGAGTGAGTCTATTAGTGGCCGGGATGGACGGAGACGGCGTCCCGCGATTGTTCCAAGTCGATCCGAGCGGGGCGTACTTTGGCTGGAAGGCCACGGCAATTGGAAAGGTACGAACATAAAGAGAGAGAGAATGAGAGAGTACACACTGATGTCATTTTACTGCAAATCATCATTCCCCAAATCCAGGCATCTCATCCATCCAATCACCCAACTTTTCCCTCCTCGCACTGCTCTCTCTTTCTCTTGCACGCTATTATTTGCCAACAACCATTGCGCCTAATTCACCCATATATATACCCGCCGTCATCGATCTTATGCATACCATCAACGATATCAATCTCATTGATGAAAAACCTAGGGATATGTCAACGCCAACAACTTTCTCGAAAAACGATACCAGGACGATATGGAACTCGAGGATGCCATCCACACTGCATTACTCACCTTGCGCGAGGGATTCGAGGGGGAGATGGACGGACACAATATCGAAGTGGGGGTGGTGAGCAAGGCAGATGGGAAATTTCGGCTGTTAACTCCCGAACAGATTCAGGATTATTTGGATGAAGCGAACTGAAAATGAGATATTGATGTAACTGGTTTCTGATTGGGTCGGGGGTGGGGAGATGATGATTCTTATGTTGTGAGAGGGAAGGAAGGTGGGAGTTTGGATCATCTTTAGGAAAGGGTCGCAGCAAGGGAGTGAACATACTTTGAAGAGAGCACGACACCATCTTCCACGTGAATTCAATGCACATTTTTGGAAGACGAGTCGCTTCATGTCAATAATGCAAATCATTCTGGTTATCACACTACTTTTATGTTATGTATTAGGATGATGAATTAAGGAAATCATCCCAACCCATCCATTCCGTCTTATACTTCAAATCAGGTCGATAGGGCAATCGACTCGCAATATCATCGTCGGGTATTCTACTGGCTTTGCTCACCATTAACTCTAGGTAGGATTCCTCGTCTGTGATTCCGGTCAACGATCGTGCGACACTTCGAGCATCGAGGAACGAGAGTGGTAATCCCAAAAAGTCGTCCCATCCTTTCCATTCCTTAACAAATTGAATGAGGATTGGTTATTGCCTCAAACTCAACACGAGCAATTTTATTATTCCAACTCACCTGGTTCCAGACAACATTGGCATCTTTTGGTATTTGATACGCTCCAGGACAGGAGTACTCCACAAACTCTTGATAGGTGTCGAAGCCGTGCCCGCGCGCTATGCGGCGCGCTTCTTCGAAGGAGTATAGACGTTTGGATTTGCTTGCTCGTTTCGTATTGATGGTTGACGTCGCTGATGTAGATGATGATGTCACGTCGTCGTTATCGCTGCCGGTGCAAGAAGGCGAGGAGCGCACGATGTTCCTGGCGACACTGTTAGTGGTGGAGGTGCTTGCAATCATAGTCGTCGTGAAGGCGCTGCTACTGCTGCTGGGAGATATTACAAGGAGGAGGAAGAAAGTCCACTTCTTGCTCATCATCTTCATCCTGCCCTCTCCATCCGGCACCGGCATTCATTCGGCAGATTATTTTATTGTGGTGTGGACCAAAACAATCGTTGAATAGATCCAAAAACACACGAGTCGATCCAAAACCTTCGAATTGATCCAAAAAGAAGAAGAGTCCAAAAACAACAAAATACAAGAAACCACTCACTCCTACTCACTCTATCCTTTTTACGATACGTAGCACCATGAACATCATCATGAACTACTAAACTGAACGCCTCCCACCCCCGCCACTGTCATCGTAATCCATCATAAGTAGTACCTATCATCTACCATCCCCAAAAGTTAGTCCCTTCCACGATGGTCGAATGGCACTCACGAACTGTCACACCAATATTACGCATCTTGTTGCCGATTCTGCTTCTTCATTCCGACAATATTAGAGTTCTTGTTGTCCATGCCTTTGCGTGTCAGCCCATCCTTAGCAACAAACGCACTCGAGCATCGTTTGGTATTCATTCGACCAACCCATCCATTACTACTACCCTACGGTGGAAATTACCAGCGCTTTTACAACAAGCTACGTCACATTCACAACATGAGAGATTGAAATTATTTCAACAGTCACATCTCAATAACAAACCTAAGGCACGACAACGACATCGGCATTATTTGCTGCAACTTGAACATCCGATACAACTAGAAATAGAACGCGATGAATCCTCCCATCGTCGATCATTTTTATCTCAATTCGTTTGTTTTACCTCGATGATGCTGTCATCTTCGTGGTGTGGTGCGCATCCCATGCACGCCTATGCGGACGAGGTAGCCACAACAACAACAACAACAATGGTGGAGTTGTCATTAACATTCGACAACGTACGAGACGTAGTGGTCAAAGAGGAAGCAGAAGAACGACCGACGGCCTTCCACTCTGCCGCGTTCGGTCTAGAAGAGTACAATAACTCCATTGTAGCATCGCGAGATACCAATATTAGTCCCAAGGAAGTGTATGATACCATCTCATCGGATTATTTACGGGGGGCATGCGATGCCGCCATCAAGGAGAATGCTCGGAATAATGACGAAGAGAGTCCCAATAGAAGCAGCATTAGCAGCAAAAACAATAGCAATAGAAAACGAAGAACGACACCCAAAGCATTGGATGTCGGCGCGGGCGCCGGAGTATCCACTGAAATTCTCTACAAAATGGGTTATCATACCATTGATGCCTTGGATTGGAGTGGTAAGGCATGGGAACGATACGTGGTCTCTGATCCAGATGGGGCGTGCCCGCAAAGTGTGCAATTTTATGAATTGGATGATGAACGATATTTGGAGAGCTGGCGGAAGAAGTACTACGGCAATTATAGCGACGATGGTCTATTCGACGCCATAGTGTTCAATTTTGCCATTAACGAATCCAAGGCCACAACATTTGCCACCGAACTATTAAATAAGGAACACGGAATACTGTTGGCTCCGGTAAACACGTCGACGGATTACTGGTTAAAACAACGGTATAAAGTGATGGATGCATCGGGTAAGGTGTTATGGAGTACGGAAGATGTTGGAGCGTGGAGTGTGTTATTTCAACCGGATGTAACGCAGGATACGGTAAGAGAGAGTATCATCATCACTTACACCGTCCATGATTATTAGCACTTGTTCACTCTTTCCGTTGTCATTATGCATGCCATTCGTGTGTACTGTTTCAGTGTCAGGGCATTTGGTGCTCGCCATACAATGGATTTCAAAAAAAGAAGTAAAAACAATAGCCGACAAGATAAAACCTGTTGTTTGATGATAACCCCTATCATCTAGAGTATTCGGGACATTCAGCGTCAAAATATGATTTCTCACGTTCTTCTTTCTAAATCTCCAATGAACCACTTTCTGCCCAGCTAACTAATTTACATCGCGATTGTTATGCTACGACTATACCTTCTCAGAAAATGCATACAACTTGTGTTTTACAATGTAATCAAGAACACTCTGTGATACCATATCCTTCAAAACTGTTACATCGGTGGATTGACGCACGGCCGAAGAAGACACATTGGTTAATGACGGTATGCAAACGGTGTGAATGGATGAGGATTGGGTGGAAGGATAGATAATTTGCCATTTAGCAATGAGATCTTGGAGCAACTTCTCATCCTCGTCCAATGATGCAGCATCATGATGTCCTACTTCCACCCTCCTTCTCTTTTTACGACGAAACACCACCAATCGATGTCCGAGCAAGCTGAACACGTCCTCGGTACGTTTCCACTTCCCACGAGCCAAATCGAGAAAGGTATCCGATCCCAAAGCCAATGTAAAGTCTACATGTGGTTCGTCGGCGGTAAGCATGTCTAGTAGATCAGCGGTACCAATTCTTATGCATGGTTTTTGATCCTCTCCTCTGTGATGGACCATGGGAAATAAACGCAATGGAATGCGTTGGCCGCAGCAGCAATAGTAATAATGACAAGCAATAATCCATCCACTTACAAATTATTATCCTCCGCGTGTCTCTCGTAACACATTCGTTCTGCCTCCGATACCACCAGCTTGGTACTACTCTTACAACTATCCACGGCAGCAACATCATTCTCAAAGGCTAATTTGCACATTTGTACGCGGTGATGAAAGGGCGTTTGATTAGTCCGTTTTGCGGAGTACATGTGTCGATAGACGGGTAGGATGCGCACTTCGTCAAATATGGCGAAGGAGGAGGATGCCAGATATTGAGCAATGCCCAAATGCCCTCCGATGCCGGTGGGCGGATCGGCGGAGAGGCCAAAGAGACAGACTTGTCGCCTTCTACTATTAATATTTGGATGAGGCTGCTGCTGCAGCTGTTGTTGTTCTTGCTGCGGATGGCTCGTCATCGTCGTCGTGCATGGTCGTCGTCGTCGTAGTAGGTAGTGGTGTTGTCCGTTTCGGATTGGTTCCCTTTTTTTTACATTGAACGGTACAATATCATCGATTCCAAATTAGACTGTTTCTTCGATGTTTCGGGCGGTCGATTTTTAGTTTCGGTCACGCAGAGATGGTACCTCTCAATTCGTAGTCGTCCACGTCCACTGGCGATATCCCCGCCCTCATCTCCTCATCTTCCTTCTCGCGGCGGATCAATCATCTTTTATCTCCTTTCCTCTCCCTCTCTTGAAATCAATATATACCATCAAATCATGATTGATCCAATGGCAGACATTGATGGCACCTCATCATCAGGGGGTGGCGGCGCCATGATTGATCCAACCACTACCGACGGAGAAAATAGTAATCAGGAAGTCTTCGACGTACACGCACATCGTATCAATGTGAAAAAAATGGATTACATTCGTTCCTTCATGGGGATTGTTAGTGGGTGTGTTGCGGGTGTGCTAGGATTGACGGGCTTGAGTGGACTGGGTGAGAAAGCGAGAATCTACTTATTGGTTTGGTTTTCGTTTGACTACTACTACTACTTGTGCCTGTGTATCTTACTACCGCCTCTTTACCATCTGTCCCTCTTCTTGAACTTTTCAAAACCAAAATGATGTCTCTACTATTTATCGGGACACTCTCCTCGCATATTATTCACTATCCACTCCATTTTACATTCTACGCCCCCGATCAATCATTCCGTCGCCGAAAAAAAACATAAATCAATCGACAAAATACTGCAAACCAAACAACAATTATGCACATGCACATCATGCTCACGATTAACAACATGCTACGTACTCTGGATACATAGTGTGCTTCCTAGTACTCCACATTCTCGTGAATCTATCCCTCCTTTTCCTAAAAATGAATGGTGATTTACATGCCTATACAAGAGAGAAGAATCTACTGATGTTTTTAATCGCTTCGGATTTACAAAAGTGTGGAATGTCCTTCATGCTTTTCTGGACACTATTTTATGGATTGGTGTATCTGTTTTGAAAAATGCTGCGAGAGAGTGCGTTTTATAATTGTGCTCGGTGATCATATAGGTCAAAAAATGATTGGTCGGGCGCGAGCGATTGCGAGAGTTGGAGAGTGTGTGGTTGACCGCTGGTTTCATTTGGTGAGATGAGAGTTTCTCCTGCTTGCTTTAGAGGAAAAGAGCGCTCTTGGGAGTGACGACAACCGAAGAAGCGAGTGAGAGCGTTTTTGCTTCAACGTTGATGGAGTTTCCAAGGAACTGTCATGTATGACGTATGACGTGCTAGAGCGAGAGGTTAATGTGATTTCTTGTAAGCAAGAGCGATGAACGATCATGCGATGCACTAAACTGAAAAGATAAATCTACATTCTATTCAATCTTCAACGAAAAGCATGTCTTAAATGTTCGTTCGATGATACTAGCAATACTTCACCGCCAAAAAAGATACACAGCGAGCAGTAAGGTACAAACCGGTACGTACCTCTCTCGCTCTCGCTCTCTCTCGATCGACCACTGCCAGGTGGAAGTCGACTTCGTCGAGTCAAAGCAAGGCGGGCGGGCGGATGGAGGGCAAAAAGACACAACGACAAACCCAACAGAGACCACCAACACCAACACACAAACACACAGCCGCAAGTGGCAGAACAATGACGAGAGGCGACCAACGTGAGAGGGATCGAGCCAAGAAACAGGCCAAGCTTCAGAAAGAGGCAAAAGGTCAATGCAAGGTACGTCGATATATTGCGATGCGAAGGAAAATGTGTCCCCTCGAGTGATTACGGTGCCGACGACCGACGACGGCGGCGGCGGTGCACTCTACTGGTTTTGATTTTGCCTCAATTATGAGTAATTGCAAATTAGTGATGATATTAGGAAAGATTTCTGGTCTACCCCAGTTCAGTATATGTGTGGTGTGTGCCGTTTTAATTTGTGAGTAGTGTGAATTTATTGACAACCTCTCCAAACAACAGAAAAAAATGAACCTCTATGCTTCGTGCTTCGATGATGTACCACGACATGACACTCTATTGTCACCATGAAACGAAATCTTAGAGGCGATGGAAATGAGGAATATCTCACGTAGACGAATCGCCATTTTCATTCGCAGGAAGGTCGACCTGACCAACGAAATCTCGCAGATTCCGCTGCCCTTGCTGCAAAGGTTGCAAAGAAGGTAGAAATGAAACAAAAACAGGAGGAAGAAGCATTAAAGTCAGCGGCAAATACACCCATTGTTAGAAAAAAGATTGCTACAAAAAAGGAGGAGGATCTCGATGCATTGCTGTCTGTGGGATTGCCTGGCAAGAAAAAGTAGGTGAACACCGAGATACACGTACTAGAAAGTGCTTTATTGGAACGAGGTTTGATAGGGTTGCAGTGTTACAGTAGGTATTCTTGCGCACACGAGTAGGAGATCGAATCGGCACTCGAGCACGAGTATCTTCCTAATCTACAAACATTAATTGGATATTGGACAACTTATCAAACACACGTCAGTTTATTACAACATTTTCTGTTGTTGCATTCGCTTCAGGTGGGTAGCTCTGTATCGCATGTTGTTGGCGGTTATCCAGCAATATCAATTTCCCAAAAATACAATTCCACCGATGATCGACAACGAACACGCTCACTCTCACATCAACAACTGACAAGTCGGATTTGTTAGCAGCATATGGTTTCCTGTCCGTTGTCGTGTTCGTTCTCCGTGTTGGGCGGCCAACACAGGTCGTAGTAGGTGTGTAGTAGTACCTAGATAGAATAGTACAGAATGCACAAAACATGAAAAATATAAAATATCACGTACTAGATACCTAACTGCACTCAATCTCACTACTAATCGAGAGGAAGATATCACGGGGGAAAGCACGTCATCCAGCTCATGAAACGGCACAATTGTTGCTGCGATTCCTATTTACCCTGGTTGTAGAAAATCCAGGCTAATCGACGGCGTGTGGACGAGCGACCAACCTTATTCACCGGAGGTACACAAGTACAATAGGGGAACCCCCCCACGCCATGTCAACAATGGCGCGAACTACCGACGAATCATCATGTTCCGACGTCGGTGGTGTGGATCATCTTCCTAGGAATCAACATCATCGAATGGCTTTTGCGATTGTCTGGTCGCCCTTACCTCCCATCACATGGATATTTCCATTCATTGGTCATATGGGGATTACAACCTCGAAAGGCGTGGCATGTGACTTCCAGGGACCGTATTCTGTCGGAGATCGGGGACGTATGGCATTTGGAAGCCCGACACGATATTTGCGATTGGATATCAGTTCTCTTCCTGGTAAGGTACATCCATTGCACTCTTCAAACATTTAGCACCATGTCGCAATTATTGTCAATTCATCAACATTTCATTTTTGTCGGATGAATTCACCAGGTGGGGCAGACCAATGGGATAACTCAATCACGGATGCCAACGCCGAATATCGTACTAGGATGCACAACCTTTGTTGCGACAATTGTCATTCACACGTGGCGTATGCATTAAATGCTATGAATATTCGTGCCTATGGAATACACAACTGGGATATGGTCAAGCTTTGTTTCTTAATATTCTTGCGGGGAAAGTTCCTTTCCGTAAGGGGAATGTTGGCGCAGTTCCTTCCATTTGGTATAATAGTGATGGTTGTGGTGATTGTGAAGATAATGTGACAATGTGACAATAAAAGGGACGATCTAGAAATTACACTCCATCAATCAATAAGATGCAAGAGTGCATGGTTGACAAACGTTCGACCTGCGTATTTCATTACGGTATCTGCAATTGAACCATCAAATCACACCCTTTTCTCAACAGAAGATATTATAGTACGGCAAACCTTGCAAGCTCCTCGAGCGGCATGTTCATGTCTCTGACAGTTTATTCACCATACTGTCTATGGCGGTGTGCATCTTGAGTTTTTGCATCGCAATATCGGATTGTAGCTTTGCGACTTTTTCTTCGAGCTCCAACCGTATTTTTCCTGTACAGCAATATAAGAGTGAGCACATAAGAGATAAGGGTAAAAGAGAAGACATATAACTCAGGCATGCCATATCTCACTTTCAGCCTCTAATTTGATTTCCGCAGACGCCAATTCACGCTGTTTGGCGTCGGCGAGCTGTTGTATTTCCAAGCGATGCATGTTTTCCATTTGCTCTATTTTAGCCATCCATTCCCTTTTTGCGAGCTGCAGCTTTCTGGAGTGAGCCTTGGTCGTCCTCTCATGCCTTTCCGCATCTTCCTTGCTTTTGATCATGAGGTTCTGTTCTCGTTGTTTAGACGATCGACGCAACATATCCAGAGTGTGCTTCAATTCCGTGATTCGCAACTTTGCATTATCGAATTGTTCTCTGTCAATCGAGGAATTCTTTGCCTTCAAAATGGCATCTGCTGCTCGGCCGAGCCGAGCCTCTAGGTACACGTTCTTTTCCTCTGTTTGAGAATTAATTTTCTTGCATTCCATGAGCTGTCTCCGAAGATCATCCTGCTCCTCTAAGATCGACTTAATTCTCATTGCCGAAGCTTTCATCCTCTCATCTTTTTCTTCAACCTCACGTGACAAGATAGATATCTTAGCAGAATATCTCGACTGGTGATCCGCGACGTATCGACAAGTCTCGGCTTCCATGTTCTGCAATGCAATTGACTGTTTGTGAAGCAAATCTTTTGCTTTTTGTTCCGCTGCCACCGCTTGATCACATCGCGATCTATCTGCTGCTGATCTTTTCGCTGCATGCTCGTAGGCGTCTTTGACCGATTGGATAGTGGCCTGTAGATAAGGTGGGGCGTTAGCGCCGTAGACGATGTCTCGTTGGCCACTGATGACTTGTATGAACTCACTTCTTTTGAGACAATTTCCATCTGTAACTGATTCAGAAACTCTGCATCCTTGGCCAAGCGCGATTTCACATCTTCGTATGCAATTTTCAATCCCATGTTCTCGGACTCGACTTTCGTTCGGTTCCGTCTTTCCTCTGCAAACGATTCTGATAGCAATCGAAACTCCCCGCGCAATGTATTCAGTTCAGTCCCTGTTTGTCGTGCATCTTCTTCATTTTCTGAGATTTGTTTCCTCATTTTGGCCTCGAGCCGATGAATATCAGATTTCATAGCGTCTGAAGTTTCACTGAAGACGAGTTCACACTGTCGTTGGTTCCTTTTTTCGGTCTGAAGGCGTTTCTCAAGATCTTCGACATTCCTGGTCAAGTGTGAGATCCTTTCCTCGGATTCTTGGATGACCTTTCTGTAATGATCGAGGTTTATCTTGCACTTTTCTGCCTCGTCTTTGACAGCCTGGTCGATGCTTTCCTTCGTTTGTCGTGTCCATTTCATCTCTGAATCAATTTGTCGTACTTTTGAAAGCTTTACATGTCTATCAAATCGGACCGATGTCAGCCAAAACGAAAATGCTAGGTACAACGGTGCTCTGTCTCGTCTCCGCCTGACAAAACTAATCAAGTAACGGGCTGCAATTGTTTCACGTTGGCGCGTCAATGAATGTTGCGATTCTGTCTTTTCTACTTTGCTTTGTTTTGCTCCACCCGCATCGACGACGGGACCAAGCTCATCGCGACATCGCGAAGCATCGTAGCATTTCTTGTTGGTTTCGTACCTTTCAATGGTGGTAGAAAGTGAAGCCACCTGTGCCTCGAGGGTCTTGATCTTCTCGTGCAATTCTTCGTCTTCAACCATTCCGTGATCATTGAATTCTACTTTGGCATGTTGCTCCATTCGTTTCTTGTCTGTGGCACTGACTTTTCCATTTGTCTCTTTGGCGGTTAAGCTAGGATGAATACCGAAATCATGTTCCAGTTTGAGCCGTGCGTTCTCTCTTGCATTATTGTTGATGTAGACACCATCAAGGCGCACTAACTGATTTCCGAGCAGAAATATAATCTTCTCTCTGTAGAGATCTTTTGTGCAGACTGAATTGGTCATTGAGCTAGTAGAGTCGTCCATCAACTGAAGAGACGCAAGCTTTCCTCGAAGCGAATGTAGTTCTTGCAAAAGAGCTGTCAGCGACTGAATTTTATTGTTCACTGCAGCCAGGTGCTTCAATGATGGACATATGCTATGTAGCTGTCGAGGAAGGGCTGTGAAATTATTGTGGGATATATCAAGCGTGTGAAGCCGCGACAGAACGCAAGATGATGTTTCAACTGTTCCGGACCCCCCATCAAGCATCATATTGCCGAAGGATTGTTCATTGAGACAATTCGACGCCAAATTTAGCGTCAGTAAATTTGTACACAGTCCAAGCAATGTAACTTTCTTTGGGACGCGAAGGCGCGGCAGTGCATATCCCTCATGAAGACAGTTGGATGATAGATCCAACTCGAGGAGATGTTTTAGGCAAGATACCCCCGTTCGGATAGTTTCTTCGTCCTTGTTCTTGCACCGGTGATGGTGTTGCTTAGGTAAACAAATTTCTAGCGAGTGAATTGTATTTGAGTGGAGACTGACATGTGTGGCCTTTTTGTTGAAAATCTCGGCGATAATTGCGATGGGCACTTGTTTGCCAATGCCACAATCGATTTTGCGATAACGGATACTCGGTGAAATCGTCATGATGACCGTTTTTGTCGACGTCCTACCTCAATAAATTCAAAAATTGGTCCAGATTCGAAAACAATAAAAGAATGGTCGCATTAGAAGAAGTTATTCCCTTTCGACGGCAGGTCGGGAAGAGACCGTATCATCTGATGGCCGTCGGCGGCCGTGGCAGAAACATGCCTTCGAGTGCTTTGGCTTGTTCTTGTGACCAACAATGTTTTGTGTTTTGGCATGGTCTTGAACTAAAATAATGGCGGGAACACACCCCACGTGTCCTTCAATCCAAAACTATCGATGCAACCAGGACCATGAACTGCAAACAATAGGTGGCGACGATGCCGATGATAATAATAGGATGCCATACCCCCCAGTTGACGATAATTGCCGTAACCATGACCCAAAACTCATACCCCGAGACATCTCTACCGTAGAACGATCACTGCCTAAACCGTTGGCATCGTTGCCATCAATCTCAAACTCGGCAATGCCACCAGAAAATTATAATAATAGTGGCCCCACGGCCGAACTAGCCCACGAGCGTCAGACTCTATTGCTCATGCTTCTTGGTCAAGTATGCTCTCTTCATGATGCCACCCCTCGTACCTTTGTGGTGCATGTCGTTGCTCTTTACGAAAGAGGTATTTTAGATTCTCATTCCATTCGATTTTTATTCGATCTTGGGTTAATACCCAAGGGGTTTGGCTTGAGTCCATGTAGAAGTCAGCCGATGGGGGGGATTGACAATAAGGGACAAAGGGAACCATTCTTTTCAGCCACTGAGTGGTGCGAAGAAAATGAGAATACCGGAACAGCTTGCTTGGGGGGAGATATCGATGAGGGCAAAGCAGAAAATGATCAGGGAGCAATAGTTCCCTTTTCCGAGTCTATCCCAATTACACCACCTCCACCACCACCATCTACAGCCGATTCTTGTTCATCCCAGTGTGAGTCTCATCATGGAAATTTGCACTCCATGAAAATGGCACATCGACAAAAGGAAGCGCTGGCGATACGACAGCATTTAGAGCTCCACGAACCACTAGACACAACATCTGCCAATGGCAGCAGTTCCTTCGGTTCTTCAAGTAATGGAATGGCAGGAAGTGCTACATCAGCTACTCCGTCAGCCACCACTTTTGAAAAATTGAACAGAGCCAACTCCTCAGCGACGCAAAATACCTTTTCCAATTCTTCCTTTCGGCAAAGTAGTGACGATATTACGACTCAACTCGCGACGCAGTACGTGACATCATCGGCGTCATCTTGGTCGGTAGAGCACCATCCCCTCTCCCTCTCACGGTATCAACGCGAATTTCATCAACTGTCACTTCTAGCCACTGGCTCCTTTGGATCTGTCTACAAGACGATACACAAGCTGGAACAGCGACCATACGCAGTCAAGGTCGTGACATTTTCTACCATGGGTTACTATGCCGATACTCTATCGCTGGTCATGCGAGAGGTGAGATGCTTGGCTCAACTTAATCACCCGAATTGTGTTAGATACTATACATCCTGGTTGGAGCCAAGCTGGATGACAGGTGAACAGAAAGAATCCTTTCAGAATGGAGACGAACTGGACGTTGGAGAATACGCAGTCAATGGAAACGATGTACGCCCCAGACTCTTGGAGGAAATTGAGCGAGTCATTGAAGGGTTTCACAAATCAGAAATCAATCCTTCGGTAGAGCAATTTGATTCTATTTTGTATAGCGACGTGGATGATGGGTTTAATTGGACGTCTTCTCCTGATAAAAGTCGCTCCAACATTGCACTCAAAAAAGGTGACAAACACCAACCAATCATGCATTCTCGTAGTGACAGCAGCGATGGAAACGACAGTGACGTGAGCGAATGGACTCAGGATTTCAATTGTAGTGGTAGCGCCGATGAACGCAACAGTTTTCACAACTCTCAGGCAAAGTTCTTTTCTCGAAGCGAATCCGTGGAGTTAGTCCGTGCGGACGAGAATAGTCGACGTCGACGTCCGTACAAGAAACAATCCTCGTCGTCATCTGGGTCGGCTACGTACAAATACCAAATCTCTCTTTACATCCAAATGCAGCTATGCAATCCCAGCACGTTGGCCGACTGGATCTCGCATCGCAATCGCAATTGCGTTGACTTTGATGCGCAATCTGCTTTTTCAATATGCAGTCAGATTGTAAACGGGTTGTCGCATGTGCAGTAAGTGTTTTGCGAGAATCTACCGTGTTATTGCTTCGCTGATCTCCTTCTAACCTATCCATAATTTGCACGTATCAACAGTGCCAAGGGGATTATCCACCGAGATTTAAAGCCAGCAGTAAGTCTGCGTTTGGTTCGTTTTCTCTACTACGAGCGATATCGCTAATGTACTCCTCCTCTTCTACATCCACAATAGAATATATTTGCCGGGGATGATGGAATGTTTATGATCGGAGATTTCGGACTGTCAAAAACTATGAACGATGCAACTAATCATCATGAAGTAGATATTGACCTGCACACCAACGCCACGATAATACCCACTGGAACTGGGTACTGTCGTGAAATTCACACAGCTGGCGTGGGCACAGCCAGTTATGCATCGCCGGAACAAATCGAATCGAAATCGTACGGACCCGCTGCAGATATATATTCTTTGGGTCTGATCATCCTTGAACTATTTAGCAACTTCACGTCCGAACATGAACGAGCAAAGGCGTTCCTTGCTTGTCGTCGTGATGGTGAACTTGAACCGGGTCTAAAACAGTACTTTCCGGAAGTCGCGGCGTTGATACTGGCGTGCACCAATAAAGACTGTAGTCGCAGGCCGTCAGCGAGAGATATTCAAATTGAGTTCCAAGAGCGAAGCGGAGATGAGATATTTCGGGCACAATTAAGGACATTAAAGATGGAGGTTGCTAGTAAAGATATACTGATTCAAAGTCAAATAGAGCAGATGAGGGAAAAGGACGAGAAGATAGAACATTTACAGAAACGTTTGGCGGCTTTAGAAACCAGAAGAAATGCGATCGCTGCCCAAGATCCTGCTGACTGTGATGATTGACAGGAGTTAACCTGACTCCTCTCTCTCTCTCTCTAGAATAATAGAGTGCCTTTCTAACACACATTCATGTGCAACGATTTCATATCACCCACAAAAGTACACTCAATTCAACTGGCATATTACTTCATTCTTTGTCCTGCTCAATCAATTGTACTTATTTGTCTTCATTCCTATTCACACACAATGTCCCTCTCCCCTCCCATTCTGGCTCTCACAAACGTGGCTCCATCAAATCATGAGCTCTGGACTATCCTCGCCCTCCTTATAGGTCTGAACATACGCCACCAACGTCCCCAGCGTTGCCTGCACAATCGCAAACCGGAACCATTCCGCGCTCCGACTCGTCGCCATGGCAGGTACCTTCGAAACCACCGTCTCGGCCACACTTCGCGCCAGAACCCAAGCGAAAATTGCGATTCCTACGGCTTGCACCTGATGTTTCTTATTCCGCTTGCCGCGATAGGGGTTGAACCCACCCCCCTCGGCATCGGCTCCCATGCCGGGCATGCCGCGGTAGCCCATCATGCCTCCGGCGGGGAGCCAATTGATTCGTGCAAATCCTTCCGTCAGAGTCGGGACAATGAGACAGACGAGGGTGGATGCGCCCCAGATGATAATTTGACGTTTGCGCCAGGCCTCATCGGGCGGTACAAAGATGGATTGAGCGTATTCGATGAGGCCCGAGACGATTGGGATGCGCAGTTTTTGCTTTGGTTTGATAATGTCGTCGATGCTGTCGCTGGTCATGGCAGCGCTGTGACATGGTACATGTATTGTTGATAAATATGCGTATTGAAGCACATCACACAAACGCATCATGGTGGGGAAAGAAGCATGTTCATTGAGATACAAGGAATCAAGGTATTGAAGCACAAAACGAATCCAGTCGAGTTGCACTCACAGTCCCTCCACGCCCTCTTCCTCAAATTTCGAAACCCGCGCCGCATCCTCCTGTTCGGCCCTCACGCCCGAAATCCGTTCGTTCAATCTTATTTGGTAAATTTTATCTCTTGCAATCTCGATCTTGATTCTCTTCTTGATCCCCTCGTGCTTCGGCAGCTCCTCGGTCAACGCAATGAGATGCTTCGTCTTGGATGCCACATCTTCGTAGGTGGCATCCTCTGGCAATCCCAGTTCACGAAATAAGGCGGCATTTTCGTGAGTGAGGCGTCGCTGCTTCCGCTTCTCTTCGCGCTCTGTGACCCATGGGAGGTTTTGGTATGGGTTGGGAAGTTTGGACGGCACGGCCGAGATGGCCGAATTGAGAGCGAGCGAACGTGTAGTTGATTTGTTGGGATGATGATGATGATGGGATGGCGCGAAGGCGTAGCAGCAGGATGGCGCCGATAGTGTGGCTGCCAGAGCCGCCGTGGAGAGGAGGGCAATCTTCATCGTCCTTCTTTTGAGCGTAGTAGCAGTAGTATTGGTGATGGAAGGGTGGCGGAGGTGGTCATGTTGTGTGAGCGAGAAGGGTCGCTTTTCGGACTGTTCAACTGGTGATTTTTTGATGCACGCAACCATAGAGAAGTGGCGACTTTCCTCCAGGTGGAATGTCCGGCAGCGAGTCCGTCTGGACGCCAATCGACAACAACAGTCCAATTCCATTTTCGGACCGATTGTGATTTCGATTTTCGATTTCAGATCAGGAATTTCGAATTTTGGCCAACCATAATTATTTACGCCCATAACAACATCATACACAACATCCTCCTAGTATAAAAGATGATGTCCGGTCTGTCACGCTCGGAGGTGCCTACGCGTGTCCTTTTCGG